>JAVCKT010034941.1:0-55810 GCA_032273925.1 Rhynchotus rufescens
AGGAGGAACTTCTTTACTGTGAGGGTGCCAGAGCCCTGGCACAGGCTGCCCAGGGAGGCAGTGGAGTCTCCTTCTCTGGAGGTCTCCAAAACCCGCCTGGATGCCGCCCTGTGCCACATGCTCTAGGTGTGCCTGCTTGAGCAGGAAGATGGACTAGATGATCTCTAGAGGTCCCTTCCAACCTCAACCATTGTGTGATTCTGTCTGAGAGGTCCTCAGTGCCACCGGCTGAGAGGCTTCCTGCCCCTTGGGCCGTGAGGAAGAGGAGCGTCTCCAGCAGAGCATCTCCACCGCTTGGCACCGCCTCTCAGCGCGGTTAGTCATGGCCTGGGCAGGATGAGCAAGCCGCTGCCGAAAGTGGGTCTCCCAGGGGACAGGGAACTGAAATCTAATGTGTCATATAACGAATTACACTTCTAATGAAGCTCGAGGTTGTAAAGCTCTAAGCCTGAGATGTAAATATTTAGATCGCTGCAAGTACCTTCTTTAGAAGAAGAAGAGCCAAGTATCTCTCGGCTGTTTCCATAAACAACGGGGGAAAGCTTAGCTTTTGTGACATGCAGTAGATGACTTAGCAGAAAATGAGCAACGTTCACAGAGGCTTCGTGTACCTCATTTGAGCCAGGATGGCAGTAAAAACCCAAGCAAACTTCTGCTGTATTTTTCCATCCCTGCTCTCAGGAGCAGAGTTGATAGAAGAAGTGTTTTTCAGTCCTCAGAACCTAATATCTGTTTTCTTACGTGGAAAATGGGGCTGGGAGGTCTCACTACGAATGTGTTACAGCCCTAGGCAAAGGCCCAGCTTGGACATCATTGGAGAGCAGGGCCGAGGGCTTGTTCCTCCTGGCAGTGTGTCCTCCTGTGCTCAGTCCATGTGAGGTGACTTTACCATCCTGTGAGGTGAATTTACCATCCAGAGCCAACTGCTCTGTCCATTGCACTCAATTAACTCTGTGTTTTCTGCTTCCAGCGTGTATGGGGGCCTCGTTAAATATCAGAAGTGCCCTTCATGGTGGGCATCCCTAGGTGCCAGTGCCCCGGGAAGGATGTCTGTGCCCGCTGCCGAATCCATGAGGCGCAGCCAGGATTTCCATGCGGAGAGCAGAGGCAGCCCGGGACGGCTCCAGGTGCCCAATTAAATGAACGTGGAGGGAAGCTGTGAGACCTGCCTTGGCAAGGAGCAGCCTTTGGGCTGCTCTGCTGCTGGTTTAGGCTCTGCTGCTGATTTAGGCTCTGCGTGCGCCCAGCAAACCCCGGCTGCTCTGCTGACCCTCCGGCGCTGCGCTCGCCACGCAGGGCGGCCACCGCTGTGCGATCTCCTGCTGGAGTGTTTGGGCTAAAGGGCACGTCTCTAGTTTGCGTGGGCTCTATAAATGCACGATCAAATACACTGGATGGCCTAGGAATAACTTTGCTCCGTGGAGATGTTTTTTTTCCAACGTGTTTTTTTCCCCCGCAGGATTGGTGTTTAATGTGCTGCAGGCTTGGATACCGTGTTTCAAGTGTCTAGGTCGGCAGCTGGGCTTTTCCTCCTGCCCTTCCAGCTTCCTGTGGCCCTTAGTAGTTACAAAGTCCCCCTGAGAGAAGCCTGCAGGAAGGGCCTGGGGTGGGTTAGTGCATCCGATTGCGTTGTGCTAACATTGTTTAATCTCTCTGTTGTTTAGCAGCCTTGTGGGATGAGATGACCTTTGAACGAGAACGTGGCTATATAAGTATTGAGAAATACGGCCAGGCAGCAGAGCAGCAGTTTGGACACTCCAAGTGTGTGTTTCACAGTGAGGATGCAACCTGGTTCATGTTCTTTTGAGGCCCTGGTGCAGGTTTCTGACTTGATGTCGTAGCTCCCCCTCTAACAAGTCCTTAACCCACCCTCTAACAAGTCCTTAACCCACCCCACACTTCTCTTAGCTGTGGCACTGAGCCCTTCTACTAACAGCAAAGATAAAAATTCTCCCCACCAAGGAGCAAGTCAAGGAGACCAGGTCAAGGAGACTTGAGCTCCTGATGTCCCACGGTAGGTGAAGGTCGGTGAACAGTGATGAAGAGTCTGCTGTGAGTGACTGGATCGGAGAAAGAGCTGCCAAAGCATCACAGATCATGCATTTCAGGTCATGTATGGCCCAGAGCTGGCCCTATAGCGTGTAGAGTCCCTAGGCACATGCTTGGTGATTGCAGCACAAAACTGTTGTCCTCCTGATACATTTAAACCAGAAGCACTTGGGAGTTCCCAACTTGGAGAAGAATTGGGGGTCAGGAGCAGAGCGATAACATGTAGAGCGCTGGCATAGTCTGGGAGGGAGCTTGGGGGTATATTTGCAAAAAGGGTGTCAGCTGAGGGGAGATGAGGTGTAGAGCCCTGGCACAGGCTGCCCAGGGAGGCTGTGGAGTCTCCTTCTCTGGAGGTCTCCAAAACCCACCTGGACACCACCCTGTGCCACGTGATCTAGGTGTACCCGCTGGAGCAGGAAGGTTGGACTAGGTGATCTCTAGAGGTCCCTTCCAACCATTCTGTGATTCTGTGGAAAGTCCTGCTGTGCAGGGGGACTGATGTGCTGGGAATTTATCCAAGGCTAAATTGAAGGAAGAGAACAGGAGGTGTCTTGGCAGCTAGATAGGGTGTCTGGGGAAAAAGGAATGCACTTGAAGGATGCTGGAGGAAGTGGCGGCTTCTGCTAGAGGACAAATGACCTGGGTGGCCAGAAGGAAAGGGAGTCCCAAGGAAGGCTGTCTGGGATTAGGGAGAAGTGGAAAGTTGTACGTCATGGAGATGGTCCCAGTGCAAGGGGGTAATGAGTTTTGTATAAGGGGGGTTTGAAAAGAGGCGCCAGGCGCTGCCTGGGATAAGATAATCCCTAAATTTGGTGTATTTAGCGCCTGCATCTTTAGCACTCTTAAGTTCTCCTAATCTCCTGATGTGCCTGAAGCTGTGCCCTGCTCGCTCAGCAGGCTGGTGGCAGCTTTGGGCTCCTGCTGTCAGCAGAGTCGCTGCAAGATTCGTTTCAGCGTTGGCCTTGGCACAGCTTGAGATGTGTGCTAGTGCATAGCAAGGGCTCTTGGATCCCTTTGGGGATGTGACCGTTCCCAGAGATCCACCACTTCTGCAACCATCATCTTCCTCTGCGTATCTGGAATCATCATTCCCGTCTCTCAGCCACTCTGCAGACACCAGTAGGCCAGGCCAATAAAAAAGAAGTCAACTGAGGAGCAGGAGAGGGAGGCCGAGAGCCCTGGAGCAAAGTGCTGCTCCATCCCCGGTCCTTTTGTGCCGTCCTCCTGCAGGAACTTGTTATCGGTACCGGATCAGTTGTACACGCCCAGGCTGTGGTGCTCGTGGTGCTGCCCAAAAACCTGGAGACAAGACTTCAGCGTATGGGCGAATCAGGGTGAAAAGCCACTTTCTGGGGCTGCGAAGGCTGCTTTTTCAAAGGCACCCAGCTGCTCTCCTGCCGTCCATGGAGTCTTGCTGCTGGCCCCCATGCCCAGAAGCTCCTGCCTTGCAAGTCCCACCAGCAGCTGGGGCTGGAGATGTGTGGGTTGGGGGGAGCTTTGGTGTCAGACCCTGTCTCTTTGGTTTTATGTGAAGTCGAATACCTTGAGGGCGAGAGCCCTGAGCTCTTGTGAGCAGCTCCCCGACCTCCGTCGTACTGAGACAGCAGCCCTGCCTCTAAAACGGGGAGACTGTGAAGGTTAGTGCCGGCCTTGGTTCCGTTTGCCTTTGTAATCCTCCCACAGAACCCAGGAGGAGAAACACTCGAAATTGGGGTAAAAAAGACTGGTAAATACCCCAACTGCAGCCCTCAGCCTCATCCAGCTTCCTGCCTCCCTGCGCTCCGATGCGGCGGCTCCTGAGGATGGAGGGATCTTGCTGTCCTGGGAAGCGCTGCTGCCACCGCAGCCTTCCCCATTCCCACTGGGGTTGCTATCTAGGCTCCCGAGGCGGGAGAAACCGAGTTGTTAATTAATTAGAATAATTTTTAGCATGATTGTTGTGTAACAACTCTGGGCTGGCCACCCTAGTTATGATAAATATGCATCGGAAGCTGAATTAACATCATACGAGCGGGGCCAGTTTCCATATTTTAATGTCGCTGCTTCGCCGTGCTGCCCGTAAGCGGAATTTTCTTGAGCTTTGTGTGCAGTTTTCTGTTGTTGCAAAAGCTGTTTTTCAGTTCGTTTTTAACAGTGGAAGTGCCAGTGCGCTCTGCCTTGGTTGTTACTTGGCGAGGTGGATGCAGGAGCCTTTCATTTCAGGACACGGATGATTTTGCCTTTGATTAAAGAGCGTAAAGGAATAATCAGCGAGGTGGTGGCTGGTTTTGTGTATGGATCAGCCCTCTGAGGTGTGGGCACGGCTTGCCCATGCCATAGGCACGCGGGAAGGTGTCCGTGTGGTTCCTGCTCACTCCTTGTAGCCAGGGAGAGAACTTCAGCTCGCTCATCCCCATGGATCTGGGGGCTACATAACTGAACCTGGGCTTGTGTGATCCATGAAACTGGGAGTGACGCTCCTGGTTGCACTGGGGACCTTTCCTGGGGCGAGGCTCTGTGTCGGGCAGGCCCCATCCCTGTGGATAAACTGGAGCTTATCTGTATCTCCATGGGGTTTGGCAGCCCCTTCGGTAGCTGTCGAAGCCTGACCCGTGGGGCGAATACTTGGAGAGGAGTCAGCTCCTTGTTAGCAGGAATCTCTGAAATGAGATTTTACTTGGGCTGTAAATGTTTGGCCATATTTGGTTAAAGCAAAGGACAGGGTTGATTGGAGGGTCCTTGCTGTAGTGCAGAAGCTCTTGACATCTCGAGCTTTCGAGCCACGCTTGGAAGCTCCAGGATTTCCAGAGGAAGAGTTTGGGAAAACCTCGGTGTTGGTGACATGTTTCCTGCTGTGATCTCGGTCTTGAAGAGTCTGTGTCCCCGTTGCTGGTGAGTTCAGCCCTCCTCAGACCCCAGATATCATCCGTATATGGAGGTCTTCAAAACCCGCCTGGATGCCACCCTGTGCCACATGCTCTAGGTGTGCCTGCTTGAGCGGGAAGATGGACTAGATGATCTCTAGAGGTCCCTTCCAACCTTGAATATTCTGTGTATTTTATGTTTCTGTGTATGAGGTTGCCAACAAGCATGAAAAAATACCAGGGAGACAAGTGCCAGTGGGAGACAAGCAGCTGATGGGGTAGTTCCGAAGACCACTGCCATTGCCCGGCCTCTTGGAGCTCTTATCCAGAGCCTTCCACATCCAGGGGATCCTTGCTTGTGTATCTGCAGCTCTTAGTCATTTCCCCTGCTCGTTGCAGTTGGCTGTGGTCTGCTCAGAGCAGGGGGAGAGGTCCTCTCCTTGCTAAAGTGATAGAGTTGCAAGGAGGTTAAATGAGAGATGGTTTAGGACCGAGTGTCCTCAGTGATGGTGACATCTGCTAGGACGGGGATTTGGGATCTGCTAGGATGGATGGATGTCCCCAGAATACTCTGGGGACAAATTTCACCATCTGTGACAGATGCAGGTTTTTTCAGGAAATTTAGTTGAAATGACTTTATTTTCTGTTGTATCCTCTAGACTGGAGCCCAGTGTTGCATCTTTAGCCGACCTCTAAGCAATAAAATGTGTAATTACGTGTGAAAAGGCATCTAGCAACAACGTTGATGCCAGCAGCAAAGCGTCGAGGCTCCGTTTAGATGCATGTGGCCGTGCAGAGCGAGGAGTCAAAGCTGCTGGTACCTGGCAGGCTTTGGGTTTCCCTCACCAAAGAGCTCCGTGTTGGAGCAGAGCAGAGCTGTTCCCTTCCCTACCAAGCCTGCTCTGTGATTCCTCTTCACTTGGAGGGAGAAGCTCCTTCCTGGGAGAACCAAGAGATGCTCCGTTAGCAGAGCGGGGTCAGAAGGAAAAGCCCGGGTTGCTCAGGGGCGCAGGGCATGGAAAATCCCAGAGAAGGGAATTAACGAGCAAAGGGCAGGTGAGTTGCTTAGAGGGATGGGATAAAATATGGGAATAGAGAGGAGCTGGTCGCAGTGTGGGGCACGTCGTGCTGTGGCGTGTCCCGGGCTTTGCTTTCCTTCGTGCTCGCCTTGAAAGTCGTTGTAGCTTCCCAAAGAGCTGCCCCGTAGGAAGCGGTGAGCTGAAAGCTGGTGAGTTTTATCCAGAGCGTTTTGCGGGGGAAAGGAACAAGATATAATGGAAGAAGAAGCAACAATGAGGAGGTTGAGAGGGAAGAGGAGTTGGAAATGCCCGGGCTGGAATCTGTTAATAAAGTGGGGGAATGAGGAGTTTACAAATCCCTGAGATACTGAATCAGGATTACGTGCATCCTGAGCGAAAGACACGTTTTGGTGTTAAATGATGATTGCAACCCGGAGCACGGCTTTATTAGAAGGAAATCAGAGCTTGGAAAAATGAGCAGGCAATCAGCGGGGCGCTGAGGAAATGGGTGATTATGCAAGTGACACCTTTGGCAGCCTCCGAGAGCTGAATTCACCACAGAGACCAGCGCCACGTCCACTTAAAAGAAAAAAATGCCTTGCGTGAAGAGAAAAACAAGAGGTTTCTGGCAAGCTGCAGCCCCAGCAGCTGGGGGAAGAAGGAAGCTGGACGATGCGCTTGCCCTGCGAGCGGAAGGCTCCTCGGATGGTCCGTCCTCCTTCCCAAAGCCCTGTGCTGGGAGAGCCTGGCCAGCCGCCTGCTGCTCCACCTGCAAAGCGGAGTTAAACGTAGTGGGAAGGAAGCCTTAAATGAGTTAAATGTATATTGGCCTAGGGGGATGAGATGCCCTTGGTCGGTGAGGAGCAGTTTGCAGAGGAGGGGAGGTGGTGAAGGGCTGCCCTGTGGTGTGGGCAGCGCCAGGAGGGCACCTCGCCGTGCTCTCCGGCTCTTCCCTCTGCCCTCCTGCTCCGTAGCAGCTGCGGCACGACGGGGCACACGTGGATGCAGTGCCAGTTCCCAGTGCTGGCGCTGGCACCTCGTTCTCTGGGGCTCTCGGCTTACTGTGCAGCGCCCCGAGGGCTGCCTGCAGCTCCCTGCCACCCGCTGCTTCGGCGGGGGCAACCCGGGGTCCGGCCGGGGCGCGAGGCGTCCTGTGACCCGCTGTCCTGGCCGTGCTGTCCCTGCGGAGCGTTGGTGCCGCTGAGCTCGGCGCGGAGCCGCGTCCGCCCCGCGCGTGGCCGCTCCGCCTGCGTCCCGTGGGCCCGGGCACAGGCCCCGTGCGCTGCCGGGAGCGCCGCTGGGAATGCCGCCTGCTCCGGGCGCCTGCCAGGGCAGCCTCCAAGGGCTTCTCTTCCTTAAAAGCCTGGCCACGGGCTGTGCTGCAGCCACGCTCGGCGCTTGCCGGACTCCCCACGCGCGGCTCCAGGGCCACATTTCCCTGAAGGAACGTCGGGCTGGCGCGAGGGCTCCCGGCAGGAGGGCGCTGCTCCCGCTCCGGTGCCGCTTCCCTGTGCATTCCTCCCGGAGAAGCAGCCTAGGGAGGCTGCCCAGCCACCCCTTCCCAGTGCCAGGCCCCAGGCCAGCTCGAGCAGGGCCGTGCCGTGCTCTGCCTGCTCCGTTGCTGCTCCTCCTGGCAACGCTTGCCTGGCTCCTCTGGAGCAAATCCGCAGCTCCGTAGCTCGGGGCTAGAGCGGGCGAAGCTCCTGCAGGCTGAGCCTGGCGACTTTGCTCCCCTTCTCCGTTTCGCTAGCAAAACGAGACCTCTAGAAACGGGGAGTGTTAAGCCCTTCCTTTGAGCCTTTGAGCAGCGCCGTGCGCCCGGCACGCTCGTCACTCACGCCCTTGTCTCTGCAGGGAACGCTCTCGATCGGCGGCAAGGAGGTGACCCTTGAGTACACGCCGTGCCCGGAGTTCTGGCGCTGCAAGCGGGTGAGTGTCTGTGTGTTAGACACATCCCTGGGGCTTGGGCTGCCTTGAGGGGCAACCTGTCCTGAAGCTCCTGCATCTTCGGTGTTTCCCCTGCCGCCTTTGTGCCGGTTTTCTCCCCGAGTTCTTCCCGTGGCTCCTGCAGGACAGATGCTTCCACCTAGAGTCACTTGGGGAGGAGCTGTGGAGCACAGAGCTGGGCCTGTCGCCCCCCTCGCCCTGACTGCCAACAACCAAGAGGTGGCAGCAAGTTGGGCAGGGGATTTGTTTTGGGGCCGGCATCACTTGGGAGGGGGAAGGTCATATCTGAGTTACTAGCGAAGCACCCGAGCAGTGTGAGCAAACCTGGGCTCAGAAGTTGGGTGAAAATCCTGTCTGTGAGGCAGTGCCAGCTCTTCCCTTGGTCCGGTCCCCTTCCTGCTGCCATTGCCCATCCCCTTTCCCAGATTCCCACCACTACTTTTCTGGGGCTATAACTTGCTTCCCTCCCGGCATACGGTGCTCCCGCTGCCTTCGCGACGCGCCTGCCTCATGCTCTGCATCTTCCCTTGCAGTGCAAGGTGTGTACCGTGGGCTACCGCTCCTCCTGCTCCTACTGCAAGCTGCCGAGAGACGGTGAGTCCATCTGCTGCTCCCCCTTGCGTCCTGTTTGGTGAAAGCTCCCCCTGCCCTCCCAAGCGAGCTCGCGTCTCCTGGGCTCGCCGTGCTCCCGGGGGATGCGTCGCGCAGCGCTGTGGGGCACTAGCAGTCCTGCTTCGTGTAGACCCTTCTCCCCACCTGCTGTAAAGGTGCTGTGGGTGCACGTGCGGCTCCCAGGCTCTCGGGGCTTGTGAGGCCTCGTGGTGAGGAGCCACCTTTGGGGTGGAGGGAGCTCGTTCCAAAACACGTTCCCTTCAGGATCCGCTTTCTTCTGGATGAGCAGGCGAACCGAGTGCTTTATAACCTTGGTCTCTGTCATTGCCTTTCAAGCCAATTCCCAGCTTTCTTGCTCATGCACCCAAGGCAGAAGGTCGCTACGGTACCTGCTGGTGCACAGCACCGTGCCCTGACACCCTGTCCCCACGGACACCCCTTGCCTTGCTCGACACGGCTGTGGGTTGTAGTCAGAACTGCCGAGGAGCAAATTAAGCTTAAGAGTCTTAAGGTGCTGAGGAGTGATTGTGCACGTGCCTCTTGCCAGCTTGGGTGCGGGTGTTTTTTGGGTTGTGATAAGGCTTGTAAAATGGCAACCCCTGTATGACTCTCAACTGCAAAGTGAAATAAGTCTCCAGGCATGCGCAGTCGTTGCCGTGGCTTTGCAGGAGCGTGTGCCTGCTGGGATTGAGATGGGTTTAACACGTGTCTCTTGCAGGGAGCAGAGCAGGCCCCGAGTCCAGAGGTGGCCCCGAGGGAGAGGAGGCGCCGGCTGAGCGAGAATTCCGTAAGAGAACTGCTCTCCCTGCCTCCGGGGCTGGGCTCGTGTCCCTGGCGGGTGCAGGTTGCTTCAGGGCCGTGTCTGTAAAGGTGGGGATGAAAACCCATCGTTGGCAGCAGTTCTCGCTGCTGCACGCGCAGCCTGGTTTCACGTGGCAAGTTTACACGGGGCGCCGCTCGCGGAGGGTGGCCAGAAGTCTGCAGGCTGCAAGCTGGAGATAAATTAGTGCAGGACTATCCAACACGAGCTCTGCTGACAGCCAAGCAGATCAGCGTGCAGCTGCCTCGACGTTTGGGTGCTAAATGGTTGCAAGTTCCCACTGCCCAAGCGGAACGAGAGCTTGGAAATGCTCTGGGGGGACATCTAGGGCAGCTTCACCATGCCAGGTCTCGAGCTCTCATTTCTTCCTCTTAGTGGGAAGAGACCTCAAGACCTCAACAGCAGGTAAAGGCTGGTGACCTCTGGCTTTGCTGCCCCATAGCTTTGGCTTCCCTTTCCGACAGCTTTAAAAATGAAAGGCGAGGGTGTCTTTTGAAGTGAGACCTCGTATTTCAGAGGTCGTCAAGCACGGATCCTTGGTGGACTTTGATTTTCCTCTTATGGCATAGCCAGCCTGTAGGGAGAGGGGAATCCATATAGTGTCCTCCTCGCCTATGGGTGAGTAGGGGCCTAATAATAAAACTCAGTAATTGAACTGTGCTGCGTTGCACTTAGTAGCCATAGCTTGTCTGTCCCTAGTTATCTTTTAACATGGAGATAGGGTGACAGTTACTGGTCTGTGATGCTGCTCAGCCACAGGGGTTCAAGAGTAGATCAGGTAGAGTAACGGCATCGCTACAAGGTGGGTTCTTGGGCACCTGGATGGGCCAAATCCCAGTCCATCCTTGATGCACATTTGGCCAGGCAAAAGCCAGTGTCAAAAGGAGTCTGAAAACCCTCTTGGTGAAGGACCCCCATGAGAAACAAGGGAAGGATGAGCTTATGTGTCTAGCTTTCCTTTTCCACACTTTGTGTGCATAAAGTGTTAAGATGTGGGTTACACAAAGGACATAATCGGTTAAGTAGTCTTTTCTAAAGTCAGCTGCCAGAGGACAGTGGAAGAAAAGATTTGCTGAAACTCTGAATATGGAGCCAGCCCGTTTATCTGTTCTCTAATAGCAGAGACAAAGCTTGAAAAACCGGAGCAGGAGCTGCCAGGACAACCAGGATCTCCCAAGCCTGTCCAGCCCGCAGCTCCTGCTGCAGAGCAGCAGTGCCAGCCTCAGGAACAGGAGCCCAGGAAGAGAGATGAAGGGAGAGAGCGGCGGCCCTCGCAGGAGAGGAGACGGGACATGGACCGGCACCAGGAGCTGCCTTCCCAGAGAGAAGCGGAGGAGACGACGCCGCAGGATGGTGGAGGAAGCCGAAGTGAGTGACCAAGGGGCCAAATGTGGGCTCCTAATGAATGTGTTGTGTGAGACCCTCAGCAAAAGGGATAGCATTTCACTAAAACCTCAGGATGGTGTTTCCATATGGAAAAAATCCATGGCGTTGGGTGTGATGACGGGCTCTCCAGCTCCAAAGGTGATGGCGAGTGCCCTTTGGGCAAGTTAGATCAGGATAAGATGCCTCCAGGCCGGTGCAGTCAACTTAGCACCAAGAATCACTTTGGGCAGAGTTTTGGGCATCCGTTTTGCCTTGGACTGGGCTGCTCGGAGTAAGGGCCTATTTTCTTTCCCCTGGGAAAGGGAGGTGAGCAATCAGAGAGGGGAGTCTGAGTATCATGCAAACGGGAGAGGAAAAGTGGTGGCTTTGAGAGTGCAAAGCAGCCAGCAGCTCAGGCCTTGCTCCCCAGCCTGCTCTCCTCCTCCTTGCAGTGCAGGTCAGTGCAGACACCGGCCCCGTTGCTCCCCCTTTCCTGGAGCGGAGCAGGGCTGTGTGTGATCAGCGAGCCCTGCTCAGGGCAGATCCCTTCATCTCAGAGGGAGAAGTCCCCTACAAGAAGTCATGACATGGCCTCCTCCCAGTCGGGATGAACCTGGGCTTGAGTTAATCTTTCTGTCGTGCTTTTTGTCTCTCCTTGCCGCCGGCCAGCCCTCATGCTGAAGCGCATCACTCGCTTCACGCCGCCGGAGGTGATCGTGGGGCTCCTGGCGCCCTACGTGCGTCTCTCCACGTCCAGCGTGCGCATCATGAAGAACAAGGCTGGCCGCATGGGGCAGACCTACGGCTTCATCGAGCTGGAGTCGCACGCCGTGAGTAGCTTCCTGCCCTCTCCCCCTGCCCCTTCTGGCCTCTGGAGGCGGTGGGAGTTGAGAGCTTGAGGGAATGGAGGGATTAACTGGATCTGTGAGGTAGCTGCCCTGCAGCTGTGGCCTCTCCTCCTTGCCTGGCTGGATGTGGGGAGTATCTGTTTGCTCTGTAGCTTCAGGAGCCAGGGATTAACTCTTGGCATCACGGCTGGGATGCTGAAAGAGTTTCTTGCTTCGGTACATCCTGTTGTAGACCCTCCCAAACTCCAGATGCGCCTCTGGCGTGGACTTTTTGTTTGCAGAGGCCTCCAAATTAATGGTCTCTGTTTGCAAAGGGGCAAATCTTAATTAACAGGAAGTGTCTCATTGGAAGGTTCATGTTTCTCTTTAGTCAGGGTGATACCCAGACTCCACATCCATGTTCACATTGGTCAAGAAGGTATTTGGGGCAATAGCAGCTGTTGTGCTGTGTGGTTGAGGTAACGGGAGAACCTGGTTCTTGGCTGGCTGCTGAAATGGTCGCAGGACAAGCAAAGAACCTTCCAATGGATATGGCTTTTCTGTGACATCCTAAATACCTTCCGGTTATGTTTAGACAGATGTGTTGTATTTCACTCCCACCACGGTCTTTTGGCTCCTGGTGTAAAACCTTCATCTTCACAGGAGGCACTGAGGTTGCTGAAGATCCTGCAGAACCTGGATCCGCCGATCTGCATTGATGGGCGCACGGTGGAGGTGAACCTTGCCACAGGGAGGAGACGGTACGGACGGAGGAGGCAGCAGAGCTGTCCCTTGTTGTCATCCCAAATGCCAAAAAGCCGGCACGTGGGTTAGCACCGACGCTCCCACAGCCTAAAAATTGGTGGGAGAGGTGAATCAGAGCAGAAGCTTCAGTGATTGAGTGGTTTGGGATGAACCATTTAATCAGGTGGCCTCCCTTTGTGGTCCAGCCATCAGATCTCCTTCCGAGGAGGTTCATGGGTTTGGCTTTTTAAGGAGCAGTTAGCGTTGCCTTTCTGCTTCCACTGAGTGTGTTGACCTCATTTTTATGTCAATAAAAATGCCTGGCTGTGTCCGGGGACGGGCGCAAAGCAACGTGTGGCCAGAGGAGATGAGATGCTCTTCCTGGCTCTGTGGTCCTGCGGCTGGTGTGGCGTGCACCGAGGTCCCACTGGTGTTTTTAACCTGCAGCCTTTGTCTCCACAGGAACGACTATGGGGAGCGTGGTGACAATTCCTACTACGGCCCGGTAGGTCCACAGAGCTTCCCAGTGGAGCCAGGAGGGAGCCCTGGGGAAGCAGGCTGCTCGCTCGGGGCTGCTGAGACGTCTTTGTGCTGGAGGGGGAACACTCACCCAGTGTGTTCTCCTCTGTGCCAATAACGCTGGCATGACGACGGGCCCAGAGGTGCAGATGCTGTTTGAGAGAGTGGTGGGCTGGAGTGTTGAATATTACACCCTTCTAGAGCAGCACTCTTCCATAAGCAGATGTTCCTGGGCTGCAGGGCTCTTCCCGTGCAGAATGGGCTGGAGATTTTGCTCTAGGTTGCCCTGAGCACCTCGTGTGAAGCTGCTCTGGTGCTTCGCAGCGCTGCTGGTCCCCCTATCAGATGAGAAGGCACGTCAGCTTGATTGCTCTTTAGAGTATTTACATGATTGTTTTCCTGCACTCGGAGCCCGTGGGAGGGAGGAGAAACAATGTGGTGTTTGTCAGAGCCTGATCTGTTTGTGTTGTTCACTTATTCCAGGGCAGAAGAGGCATGAGGGACAGGAGGGGCGGCGAATCGCAGAGAAGCACCAGAGCACAGTGTAAGTTAAGCTCTGCCTCACTCCTGCTGTGCAGGCTTTTCTTCCTTAAAAGGGCACTGACATGTAGAAATCATCCAGAAAATATTTTTAAAGGCTTAAAAGTAGGTTTCCTTGCTACACCCACTTCTTAGTTCCTTTGCCAATTTTGTTTAGTCATATTTTCCTATTCAATAATGTGCTTCTCTCTCCTCTTACTGTGCGAAAGCTACATGCAGATAAAGGAAAATTGCTACTTGCTTGCCTTGTTGTGTCAAAGTGATGGAACAAAATCAGCCTGGCAATTACCAGAGGAGACAGAAGAAAATATGCTCTGTGCAGCAGGGCCAGCAGCTGAAAAATCTCTCCTGATGATTTTACTGGTGTATGTGCAGTACTGCTGAGTTCTGTCTAATAATAGGAAATGAAGACGATTCCCCATAATATGGGGCGCAAAGCCTGGGCTTAGCCCTGTGTTTCTGCTGTCCCTGTAGAAACAGTTGGCTCTCCTTTCTTGTCGAGGGCTTTTGTGCATTTATGGGGCACATAGGAGCAGGGGAGAGTCATCACTTAAGAAAGGAGATTTTGCTGGCAGGACTGCAGAAGGACGGTGGTTCACAAGGAAGCAGAGCTCAAACTCCTCACGCTGTTCTGGGGGAATTGCTGCAGTTCAGGAGAGCTTTGTTCAGTCTGGTGTTGTCAGCTGGTGATCTCTGTGCAAACACCAGGGAAGTTTTCCCAGAGTTTTAGAACAGAACCATTGTGAAAAACCCTATCTCCCTCCTTACCAAATGAAGAATGAAAGATGTAGGTGGAATGATGTGAAGATACTCATGCCTCCCTCGTCAGGATAGAAAATTTCTTCTTTCCCTTCCTGATCCTTTTCCTGGTGCAGTATTTGCTAATGCTTTTTTCTTTCCAAAAGGAAAATTCTCTTTGGGAGTTTCTGATGTTGACTCTTCTCTCTCTGTTCAGCTCCATCAGATGTGTCCACATACATTTATGATCCTGAAACTGGGAATTACTATGATCCCATAGCTGGGACATACTATGACCCCCGGACTCAGGTAGGCGCCCAGGAGGGAAGCTCTACCCATAGCACTTTCCTACAAACTGCTCTTCCAAGAGCAGCTCTTGCAGCTGGAGCCTGAGGAGGGCTGGGATGGCACAACACAGGTGGCTTTTCCTCTGACTGTATAAAAGGGATCCCTTTAGGATCAGCTCAATGGGAGGCAAGGCCAGGAACCGCTTAGCTGGGTGTTGAACCGTTTACCTTGGCCTGTGAAGTCCAGTTTTTGGAGGGCTTTTAGACTCCTCTGGCTTGGACAGCCTTAGAGGCAGAGGGTCCTCACTAGTTTTTATTGGAGATATGGGAGTTAAGACTGTCAACTGAAAGAGGGACAGCAGAGCTCTGCTTCCATCTGGAGTTTCTTTGCTTCCCAGCCCAGTGATAGTTATAGGGATGCCCAAACCAGCCATCTGCAGAGGTTCCCTGGGGCTGCGGTTGCGTTTCCGTGAGCCTGTCCGTGCTGCCGTGGGCTTTGGGCTAATCTGCTCCAAATGCCTCTTTCAGAGAGATATCGCCATAGACCGAGACGCCTGCTCGGCACCTACGGAGAGCAGGAGGCGGCGGCATGGAAGCCAGGAGAGGACGAACGAAAGGAAGGAGCCGCACGGCAGGGACAACAGGGACAGAAAGGAGAAAGGGAAAAATACTGGTGCTAAGGTAAATCCCTTCTGCGGGCACTGTGCTCAGAGCGAGGCCGGGAGGCTGAGGTAAGAAGTGACGTTAGAGGGGGAAAAAGAGAGTGGTTTACAAAGGATTTGAAAGAGGAGGAACAGCAAGAGAAAGTGGTGGGATTCATGTAGTCACCGGCAGGAACATGGTTTGGTCTGGGGCCAGGTGGGAGTAAGATCTTGTGACACAAAGTCGGGGCTTGTCATGCCCTTTCTTGTGGTAAATGATTCAGAAACGGCCCTGGAAGTGGAGACACACTCATCCTGCTGCAGGCACCCGGCTGTTGGAACAGGGCTAGCGAAAAATAGCGGAGCGGTTGGAGCGTAGCAGGTTAGATCAGAGAGCCCTTCAGCCCTGCCCTGACCACAGATGCTGCTGCCGCCGAACGTCAGCGGCCGCGCGGCTCCGCGGCGAAGGGCAGCGGGGACGGAATGCAGGAATTGCCCCCGCTCCCGCTTCTCCTGCCTGCCGGGTTTCCATGGATGCTCAGAAGCGGCGTTGCGCTTGCTGCAAGCACCCGCTGACCCCCGTGCTGCTGGCGGCCTAATGCCTGCTGCGTTTTTGGTTTTATGCTTTCAGAATGAGGCCAGAGAGGAGAGCTTCTTTGCAGAAGATGTCTTCAAAAAGCCCTTACCTCCCTCCATGAAAAAGGATGAGAGTGCAAGCCTGGTAAGACAGCACGTAGCACCTGCCCTGCCCCGCTCCAGCACAGTAGCTAAACTGGAGCTGTCACGGCCCAGGAGAAAGTGGGAGCAGAGCAGCACTGAGAGCTGCTTCAGCTGTCCCTGAAACCCCGAGGGAGAGACTCTCAGCCACGTGTCTCACCAAAACCACCCCTTCCTTTCTGCTGGGAAGCCTGTTATGGGGGTGCATAACCGCTGTGCGCAGACGTCCCCGGCACCAGTTTGTGGCAGGCTTAACCCTCCCCATTTTGACTGTTTCAGAATGAGCCTGGAGAGGAGAAGTTCTCTGCAGAAGATGTCTTTAAAAAGCCATTACCTCCCTCCGTGAAAAAGGACGAGAGTGCAGCCCCGGTAAGGCGCTCCCTGGAGCTACTGTTTTTCCCTTCGTGGAGCCTGTGTAGATGATGGGGGGCTCTCCGAGGCTGTGACTTGGGTGGCAGATGTGGCAGCTTCTCCTGCAAGACGAGGGAGAGCAGCAAGGGGAGTTTGCTTTGTAGTGCTGAGCTGATTTGGGGGGTTCTAGAGCAGAGATAACTTGAGACTGTTGTCTAACAAGGTCTCTTCCCTTGAGCAGTTGCCATGCAGAATCCCCCAGCCCACCTCTGGGCTGAGCAAGGCCAAACCTCGCTGATCCTTGTGACAACCACTCCGTGCCAAATAGCTGCTGCTTTGGTCAGCAGCTTGTGCTTGGGTGTGTGGCAGACTGGGGAGGCCTGGAGCTTCTACCCTCTGGGGTTTAAATGCCCATCAGGCCATTTCTTTCATCCTAGCCCTTGCTGCTGGGATGCTGCTCTCTTGCTCTTGGGCAGGAACAGAGCCTGGAGGGATGGGGAGGCTGGGGAAGCAGAGCCCAATGTGGCAGAGTAGGTGATGCCACAAACCGTCACGCTCTTCTGCCTCCCTGTCTCAGCCCAAGGCGGTGAACCCTCTGATAGGACTGCTGGGAGAGTATGGAGGAGACAGCGACAATGAAGAGGAGGAGGAAGAGGAGGAGCAGGCGCAGGCGCAGTGGCTGCCGCCTGCCCACCCTCCTGCACAGCGCGAGGAGCCGCCCAGGAAGGCCAAGGGCAGCGACGACAAGCTGACCGACTGGAACAAGCTGGCCTGCCTGCTCTGCAGGAGGCAGTTTCCCAACAAGGAGGTGCTCATCAAGCACCAGCAGCTCTCCAACCTACACAAGGTGCGAGGAGCCGGCGGCCGGCGGTGCTCCCGGCGGGAACAGGCAGCCGTTGGGTGGGAAAAGCTGGGCCGAGCGGGCACGAGCAAGCAAAGTAGCCAGCAAAGGGACGTGGGCTTGACGTGGAGAAGGATCCAGCCCGTCCTGCCTGGGGCTGCAGGCAGCTTGTCGGCATCGCTGCTTGCCCCTGCTGTGAGAGCGCCAGCAGCACTCTGGAAATACAACCATGGCATCAGGCTGTGACTTGTCAAGCTGTGTTGAGGTGGCTCAGGATTGGGGTGTCTGCAGGCTCGAGTGTGATAGTAGAAAAATAATAGTGAAAGACGGCGGTAAAAAATTACTTAGCACATGGCTGCTTGTGTGCCGTGCTGCCCTCAAGCTCGTCCTGCCTGGAGGACCAAAGTGCGTGCGGGTGAAAATGGTAGGTAGCCTGCTCTGCTGTGGAGGGGAAAGCTCCTGGCCCTGTGGAGGGGCAGGAGTTTGGGCTGCGTGGGGAGCCTTTGTGTCTGGCATGGTGCGGGTGCAGGAGCAGTGAGTGACCCTGACAACCCGGATCCTCTGCTGACACTGGCTTCCACTTTCCTCCTTCCAGCAAAACCTGGAGATACACATGAAGATCAAACGGTCTGAGCAGGAACTGGCCTATTTGGAGAAGAGAGAGCGCGAGGTGGGTCTGTGATGTTGGGCAGGCTTCTCCCTGTGTTAGCGGAGCCTCGGTCCGAGGGAAACTCCCGGCATGTGCCGTTGTTCCGGCTGCAGCCTGGATATCAAATGCCTCCCAAAGGAGGAGTTTTAGGCACCGAGCTGTGGGCCACGCTCTGCGTTTCGATAGCCCTGTGACTTGTAAGAGCAGGATCTCTTCTCCCGGAAGGGTCTGGTCCAGCAAGGCAGTGCTTGTGCTGAGTGGGTGCCACATTTCCATCCAGAGGAGACGCAGCGTGGGGGCTGCTGCTGCCCAGCCAGGATCAGTGAGAGCTGTAGCTGCCCCTTGCTCAGAAGCCAGCAGAGCTGCTCCTGCTGGGAGCAGCCTCAGGTCCCGGGCAGCCCAAGAGATGCCGTCAGGACAGACTACATGGATCGTGGGTCCTACAAATACCCAAGGCTTGTGGGTCTGCAGGAACCGTTTCTGCTCAGCTGGGGTAGATGAGAGCTTGCTGCAGTGCAGTCTCCTGGGGGGCACTGAATCCTTCATAGCTCCTGTACTCACTTTGTCCTTTCCGATATGAAGGGGAGATACAAAGACAAGGGAAATGACCGGAGAGAGAAATACCAGCAGATGAATTCCCCGGAGAGCAAGCGGTTCCGATACGACCGGGACCCCGAGAGGTAACGAGTGCTGTTGGTCCCATCTCGTGGGGGCCGCTGGCAGGGCGGCGTGCGGGCGGCTGCCGTGCCAAGGCCGTGGGGAGGATCTGCAAGCAGAGCAGCCTGGCAGGCTGCAGCTCCTGCCCACAGAGGCCCTGCAGCGTGAGCCTCTTGGGCGGGAGGACTTCTCCAGGAAGGCTGCAGTGGAGAGGAGAGCATAAGGGAGAGGGGAGACGAGCTGTCAGGTGGGATGGTGGTTGTGAGGGTGCCTGGCCGGGCACAGGAAGCAGAGTGCATCCTCTTGGCAGCTGCCCCATCTTTACGGCGTTTGCTGTCCTCCTGCCTAGGCATGGAGCCATCAGGAGAAAGAGCAAAGCTGTGTTTTGTCTGTTCCACTGACTCAGAAAACATGAGGAGCCGCTGCCGTCTCAGTCAGAGTAGGAGGAGGAGGAAGCAGCGTGTGCTCTGCAGGGCTGCGAGCTCGTGTGTTCCCGTGGGCTGAGGAATCACGAGGCCTCTGTTGAGGACAAAACTCATCGTGGGCCTGTTTGCTTCTGATACAACATCACAGCAAGGAGGAGAGCCTTCCTTGATGCAGTTGAGAGATCTGTATCTTCCCTACTCTTTTCCCAGAAGAGCTCTGGACAACCTGAAGCAGTTTGCACACAGTGCCATGGGCAGGGGCTGGAGTGCACGTTGCTGAGTGCAGGAAGCTCCTTCTATGCTGAATGGTTTCCTTGGATGAATAATAACCAGGAGGGAGAAAGCGTGTCTTAGTCAACACTGCATCAGTTGACCACTGCTCTTGCAGCGCTGGAAGAAACAAAAGATCTAACCGAACAGCAGGGCTTAGACTTCACTTTCTTGCTGTCACTGAAATTCAGGTTAAGAAATACAAAGTGCTTGCACAAAATGCTCCTGGCTTTCTCATGCCATAAATATTTTGGAGCCTGAGCTCATTTCCTGTGTCCTGGTTTATGCTCCCCTGAGGTTGGACAAGGAGTTACATGGGCAGAGGTGCCTGGGCCCCTCACGCAGAGTGGAGTTTTTTGGGCAGTGTGCTGCTTAAAAACAGCTTGGATGTCTCTCAGGAGAGGTCGGGGTGTAAATGGAGGTGCCATTAGTAGGACTAGAAATCCCTAGCGTGTGTGTGAAGCACCATAAAGCTGCATAATTGAATCTCTCTCTTCTTGCAGTGACTACGACCCAAGGGTTGACGGTGACAACAAAGGAAACCGAATGCTGCAGTCCCCAGGGTGGAAGAAAGGCCTGGGCTACAACCAGCAGGACACAACCTCACCAGCAGAGGTAAATCTCCCCTTCCCTTCAAAACAAATCTCTGCCTTTCCACCTGCAGTGTCTCCCAGGAGGAATTCACGGGCGGAACGAGAGTCGGCGCCCGCTTGTTGGAGCTCTGCGTGCGCACGAGTTAAACGTGCGGGCCGGGAGCTGCCCACTGCATCAGGGGCCGTGTGAGGGCTACAGGGGGCTGAGCCAGGGCGAAAGAAAGGCCTGTTCTCTGTGGGTTGTTTCCAGCTCCATCTGCCGTGGTGGCTTTAGCTGCCCGGCTGCTTTGCTGGCCGGTGTCGGCGCTGCGACGCGGCAGCGCCGAGCGTGCGAGCGGGCGCGGCGCTGCAGGCAAATACTTGAGGCTTTGCCACGGCTTTGCTGGAGGCCACCCACGCGAAAACGCGAGCTTCCCTCTTCAGCTCGGGCAGCGAGACCCGGCCCCAGCTGTCGGTCGGGCCTCGCTGAGAGCTCTCTGCAGCCGGCCGACGGGCTCTGTGGAAGAGGCGGCTTCGTGGCGGCGCTCTGGGGGGTCTGACCTACAACCAGGCTCCCCGCGCTGGCCCGGGGGAGCTCATCATAAGACACGGCCCTGTGAAGACCTCCCCGAAGAGCCCTTGGTGCAGTGGTTTCTTCCCTCCTCCCCAGCCCTGCTGGGCGAAGCCGTGTGTCCAGTTCAACCCTACATAGCTTTGATCTCTCCGACTAATTGGTCGCATCCCTGGTAGCCAGCTGCAGCATGCTTAAAAGGAAATAAAGCCTCCAGCCTCAGGCCTGCTCTCCTGGGCTCAGGCTGGGCAGGTAGAGCTGAATAATTTAGATGCTGGCTGCAAAAGCCAGTCGTTAAGAAGCAGTTGAAATGCAGAAGGAGCTCCGGGAGCCCGGGGGGAGCTCCATTAGAGGAGAGAACAGCTGAGCTTGTGCTAATGCAGGCGAGCTGCAGCCCGGCCCCGGGAGCCCAGCTCTCTTGCTGGCACTTCCCTTGGCTCAGCGTGGTCCTCGGCTGCCTCTCGCCCGCTGCTGTTGTGCGTTTCGGTGCCGGCTCCTATGCCGTCGTGCGCTAGCATTGCTCACCCGCACCGGGCCCCACGGATCGGGCCCCTCCTGGCCTTGGCCACGTGGTTTTGGTGCTTGCAAAGGCTCGGTAGTTCCTGCCAAGCAGTTTTTGGGGGGACGCAGCACTCCCCTGCGGAGATCCCGGAGCAAGGAGGCAGCCAGACCTCTCCCGGAGCAGCCCCGAGGAGCAGCCAGGCCTCCTCTCTGCGGGAGGAGTTGCTCACTCCGGCCGGGTCTGCTTGCAGGAGGAAAATCGGAAGAAGGGAGCTGACTTCGGAGGCCAAGGGAAGCCCGGCAAGAGGCAGTCCAACGAGACGTACCGCGATGCCGTCCGGAGGGTCATGTTTGCCCGCTACAAGGAACTTGAGTGAACGGGGGGGCTGCGCCAGCCCTGTCCCTCTCCATCTCTGTCTTTTTCTCTCTGTGTCATGTTTTCTTGGGGATTGGGTTTGGGATTTTTTGGGTTTTTTTTTTTTTTTTTGAATTGTTAAAGGTTTTGCTGCTAGAATTTTTTTTAATAAAACTGAAAATTTGTCAGCGATGTTTCACCATCTCTTCCCTAGAATGGCGTGTTTGTGGAAGCGCGTGGCGTTTCAGAAGATCCCCCTGGTCTTTTCCCCTCCGCTGCTGAGGTCCCTGGCGCTTGTGGCACTGCCAGGGGGCTCTGGTGGCAGCGCGTTGCCATCGTTGGTAGGCAGCTGCCTGAGCACTATGGTTGGTAGGACACGTTCAAGTCGACTCCCGACTCCACTGACCCAGGTCATGGGCAGTGTGGGGGACACAGCAGCAAAGGTGAGTCCAGGTAAGGGAGGACACTGGTCCTGGTGGGAGAAAACCTTGCAACAACTTGGCAGGAGGGTGTTGAGCAGGTGCTGCCCAGTAAATACCCCAAAGGAAGGAAGACCAGAGGCATCCAGGGTGCTGGAGTCTGCAAGATCTGGAGGCGAAGGGTCACCCCGCAGTGGGCACTACCTCCTGAAGGGAGCAGGAGAGCCGTGGAGGCTCGGGCTCCTCATCGCTGAGGAAGGAGACCCCGGGGAGGTGCAGAGGACCTGCTCCCCAGGATGACCCCACTCCTCAGCACACTCACCCATCTTCATGGGTGTTGGGGCAAACCCCAAAATTGAGTCATCATCGTCCCCAGAACATAATTCCTGACCAAAATAGGAAGGACCCTTTGCACCCACCAACTGAGCCCTTTCTTACCTTTTGGATCACTTTGAAGTGCCTGGTGCACGTATCACAGTGGCAAGTTTTAACTCTGAGTGATGCTTATTAATTGCAAGATAGGAATTGGTTTCCTTTGGACAGATGGCCCTCCCTGAGCAGGATGTGTTCCTCTGCACTGCCTCGCTTTCGCTTGGTTGCTTGCTTGTTCTCCCTGCGACGCGTGTGTGCAGGAGGGGAGAGGCAATGCAATGGTTAGGAAAACTGCTTGCTCAAGTTAGAAGAAAAAAAAAAAAAAGAGGAACAGACTGCAGTGAAAAAAGGAGGGGAAAAGAAAACAAGCAAAAGCAACAAAAAATCTGGTTGCGTGATGCCCATCTGCAAGCGAGAGGAACCCTTTTTCTCAGTGGAGATGATGCACCTCCCCTTATTGGTGTTAGTCACAGAAATCCTGGCTGTATTGGTTTCCATTGTTTTGAGAATTAGGAAAAATCGGGGTTTTTTTGCGTCTTAAGATGTTGGCACAATAGTGTGTGACTAACAAGGCTGTGGTTTGAAGGGGACGCGTCTTGTGACTTGAGCGGGGCATTTGTTCAGGCTAAAGAGGTCGTCCCAGCACTAGCTGAGGAATTGAGCAAAGGGGCTGAAACGGGAGCTGCCAGAGTCTGAGGTTTTAGGTACTGGGGACCCTCATTTTTTAAGAGGTAACTAGAACCACAAGCTGCTTTTGGGCTGTTTTGGGCCCGAGCAGGAGGCCAAGCTGCCCATTTTGGGGACAGGGAAGCACAGGCAGGGACCTCCTATTCCTCATCGAGCTCCCCTGGCTGCTGGGCTGGGATGCTGGAGGCTGACCTGGGCGTCTGAGACACTCTCTGGAATGAAAGCTGCATTTTCCTCTCCTTTCCTCGGGAAAAGCAAGCAGATGGTCTTTGATTTCCAATACTTACTCATATTAAAACAATATTAATATTGATGACAGTGATTTATGACCTTGCAAATGGAACAAATCAATATTGAAACAGAAAAGATGAAGTTATACTTTCAGCAGCGTTGTTAAAATCGGGAAAGAGGCAGGGGGAAGGAGGGAAGCATCCTTAAAGGAGAGGAAGAGAGAGGAGGAAACCAGCGGGGACACTTTGTGCCCAAGGAGGACAGCTGTACCCTGCTGCAAGGGGACAAAGGTGTGGGTAGAAGGAGGTGGTTCCACGTTGCGCCCTCAAGCAGCAGCAGCAGCCCAGGGCTCCTCTGAGCAGCCCGAGCAAGTTGTCCTGGTATTGCTGGGCACCACGGGGAGCATCCAGGGGTGCTGCACGCTCAGTACAAGCGTGGGCAGACTTGATGCTTCGGCCAAGTCCTCAACAGGTCAGGATGGTCCCCAGAAGGCAGGAGCACCGACAGCAGAAGGTCAGGGGGCTGTGGTTGCAGGGCAGGAGCCTGCTCCTCAGTGCCTCTTGCAGGGATGGGGTTTGGCCGGTTTGCTCCAGGGTGGTGTGGGGAAAGGGGCTCGATGACATGAGCTGGCTGGTGCTCAGCAGCAGCCCTTGCCATAGATAAAATGGCATCAGCCCCAGGAGCTAGCAGGAGGAGAAAGAGCTTTTTGGCCCTGCAGTGATGGGCAGCCACAAGGGACTGCCCCGCTCCTCATGTCTCCTCTCCTCCCGGGGATGTGCTTGTACTGCTGGCAAGAGAAGCAGCTCTCCTGAGAGACAAAAATAAGGGGAGGAGAGTGTTTCCATGCATGGAATGGGGGAAAACACATCGTGGTGGCCTGCAGAGCAAAGCACCACGGCCCTTCCCGGGGTGCAAGGAAGGCTCCAAGGATGCGGGAGGCTCCTTGCAGAAGCTCTTTGCCCTGCGACACCCAGGAAGCAGTAGGAAGAGGTAGGAAGCAGTTTGACAGCCCTGCTGTGCACAGAGCCCCTGCGCTGCCTCGGGCAGCTCCGAGCCGCTCCAGGAGCGCGTTCCTGCTCCGCACGCTCGCAGCTCAGCCTGGCAGCCGCTCTCCTCTGATTTCTTACCTCCCACGCTGACAAATGTGTGCGGAGCTCAGCCAGTTCCCCGAGCCTCCTCCTGCTCCGCTGCAGGTGGCACATGCCAAAGGGTGCAGCTTTTCCCGGCGCTAAGGTCCCAAGGAGACCACGACATGCTCTCAGTGTCGACCTGGCACTGGGGCAGCGCACGTGAGGCCAGTGCTGCTCCTCTTCAGCAGCACCACAGCCCCTCCAGGCTACCCCATAAGGAGGGGAGATGGTCCCTTGGCGATGACCTGAGCTGCGGTCAGTGCCATTTCCTCCAGCGTCTGCAGCCTCCTGGGTTCCCCATGCTGAGGGGCTGGCTCCTCACCATGGATTTACTGGCTGCTCCGGCCTCTCTTCATTGAGATGAGGCAGTGTTGCCTGTATCAATGAGAAAGAACTTCGTGTGAGGAAACAGGAGCAGCGCTACCCAAGAGCAGAGCTCTCCCTTAAGCAAAAGTTCTCAAATGAGGTGCGTGGCTATAAAAAGAATAAGCCTAGAATAAACCCTGCTTGATACCTCTGAACCTCTCCGCCACTGGGCCCCCAGGGATCACAGCGATGGGCAGTTCAGGGCAGGAGTTAGACAGGAGGCAAGCGCAGGGCCGAGGAGCCCCCCGTGGCTACGTCTCCTTTCCGCTAACACCTTCTGCACCCACTTGACAGGTTTGGGAGATAAGTCATGACTTCAGCCGGGGGCTTTGCTGCTCTGCTTGCAATGCAAGACATTGAAACCCCTGTTTTGGTCCTAGTGCTGCCCAGGCCTGGCAGAAGCCCTGCCTCCTCCCCCTTTCTCTGACACCTGGGAGATTTCTTGGGTTTTCATGCAGACCATGCTACAGATTTTGAGGCACAGATTCCCCCACAGCCATCAGGAGCAGCCAAGAACAAGATCCAGGACTTGTAAGGGAGCAAGCATTAACGCAAGCCAGTTAGCAAAGGCCAGAGGCCAGAGAAGAACATGCAGGGGTCCCTCACAGCCTCTTCTTCCTTACCAGAGGGGGAAACACTGCACAAGAAGTCACGAAAGTCCTCAGGCCCTGACATATCTGTACTCACACGTACAAGCAGTCAGGGCTTCCTTACATCTTACCCGCCCCAGCAGGCAAAGGTTAAACAGGAGGGCAGGGAGGCCGCAGTTCGGCCTAACAGCAGCGAAAGGTTTCCTTCTGCAGGACTCTGCAATGTTGCAGCCTGCCCTGACACAGCACAGGCCTTAGTGCAAAGATGAAAAGCTAAAAATCTTGTCTTCAAGTACTCATGCTCTCCACTGCTGCAATTGGGATTGAGGGATTCTGCTTGCTGCAACAGCCCAAAGCAAGGTTTGATTAACCAAAATTACCTTGGGACCCTCTATATAGCCGTGATTAAGTTCAGATCCCTGAGGCCCAGCTGCCAGGTGTATGAGAGGCCATGGGTACTAAGCCATGCTCGGTAATTCAGTGCCTCCAAATGAGAGGCTCATGAAACGAGCCAGATAACTTGCTCAGGGGCACAGAGCAAGGCAGAGAACCCAATTCGGATCTTCCCGTAACAAGCTGTAACACACACTGTGCAGCAGGCTGCAGTCGAGAGATCAGCGGTGCCAAGCAGGAGGAATGGGTGCCTCCAGCCCAGCTAATGCAGCCTGGAGCCCTTCACCCCTTTGAGCCTTCATCAGCTTCATCCTCTGCCTGCAGCAGGCTGGGCCCATGGCCACCGGCAGGACAAAGATTGGCACCTCCATGGTAGCAGTCAGATATCCATCCTGCACGTCTTCTTTTCTACCTTTCATCTGTGCCACAGAGCTCCCCCAAAACGTCCACAGCACCAGGTGGGGACCAAGCAGACACAAGTACAGATAAAAATTCCTCCGTTTCCCCCAGCACAGCTGGAAAAGCAACGAACAGGCAGCAGCTCTGCAGCCTCCTGACCCCTGCCCTTGGACATGCCCTGGACCTTCTGCCGCACTTGGTGAGCCCAGCTCAGCCAAGACAGCCCGCAGACATGCAGAGCATCGCCCCACTGCACAGCGAGACTGGGGAGGGGGGATTAAATCGAAAGCGCCCACCTGACCCCTTGGCCATGCCCAGGAAGGACGTGTCCCACAAGCAGAGCCTGATTCCCGCTCTCCGCCCCGCTTCTCAGCGCCCCCCCTTCCCTAGACTCTCCCATTGCGGAGCTGCGGGGAGCGCGGGCGCCCTCCGGCGGCACCGGCACCGGCACCGGCACCGCCGCCATTTAACCCGTGCCTTGCCCTCCGCCCCGGCTCCCCGCGAGCCCTTTTCCTCGTTTGTTCCCTCCAACTGCCTCCCTTCGCTGTGCCCGGCCAGGGCTCCCCGGGGCTGCGTCCCCGCGGCGCGCTGAGCAAGGCGCCGCTGCGTCCCTCTAACGGCCGCGGGTAACGGCCGGTAACGGTCACCGCCGCGCCCCTCTAAGGGCCACGGGTAACGGCCGGTAATGGTCACCGGTAACGGCTGCCGCCGCGCGCCTCTAACGGCCGCGGGTAGCAGTCACATGTAACGGCCGCGTGTAACGGCCAGTAACGGTCACCTGTAACGGCCACCGCCATGCCTCTCTAACGGCCGCGGGTAATGGCTGTCGCCACGCGCATCTAATGGTCGCGGATAACGGCCGCGTGTAACGGCCACGTGCCTCTAACGGCCGTGGGTGACGGCTGTGGGTAACAGCCGCCACCGCGCCCCTCTAACGGCCACGTGTAACGGTCACCTGTAACGGCCGCCACCGCGCCCCTCTAACGGCCACAGGTAACGGTCACCTGTAACGGCTGCTGCCGCGCCCCTCTAACGGCCGCAGGTAACGGTCACCTGTGACGGCTGCCGCCGCGCCCCTCTAACGGCCACATGTAACAGCTGTCGCCACGCGCCTCTAACAGCCGCGGATAACGGCCGCGTGTAACGGCCACAGGTAACAGTCACCTGTAACAGCCACCACCGTGCCCCGCTAACAGCCACAGGTAACGGTCACCTGTAACGTCCGCCGCCGTGCTCCTCTAACGGCCACGGATAATGGTCACCTGTAACAGCCGCCGCCACATGCCTCTAATGGCCACAGGTAACGGTCACCTGTAACAGCCGCCACCACGTGCCTCTAACGGCTGCGGGTAATGGTCACCTGTAACAGCCGCCACCGCGCGCCTCTAACGGCTGCGGGTAATGGTCACCTGTAACAGCCGCCACCGCGCGCCTCTAACGGCTGCGGGTAATGGCCGTGGGTAACGGCTGCCACCTCTAACGGCCGCTGATAACGGCCGTGGGTAATGGCCACTGCCTCTAACGGCTGTGGGTAACGGCCACCACACACCTGTAACGGCCGTCGCGCGCCTCTAACGGCTGCAGGTAACGGCCGCAGGTAACGGTTGCCGCCTCTAACAGCCACGGGTAACGGCCACAGGTAACAGCCGTCCCACGCCTCTCACGACTGCGGGTAATGGCCGCAGGTAAGAGTTACTGTGTGCCTCTAATGGTCACATGTAACGGCCGCCACCACATACCTCTAATGGCCGCAGGTAACGGCCGCGGGTAACAGTGTCTGAGGTAAAGTTTGCTCAGGGGAAGGGCTGTGGTGGAAGCAAACGGGATCCTGGAACAGGGGAGCCCCCCTCGTACTGCTGCCCGAGCAGCCTGGTGCTTCCAGGCGGGAATGCAGCGCTGCAGCTGGGACTTGTTATGATAGCTGGTGCTGGATCCCAGAGGGTCAGGAAGAGCAGGAGGGAAAAGAAAAAGCCTCGGAATGCCCATGGTTTCTGTGCACCTTGGCAGCGGTTGAGCCCTGAGGGAGCTCTAGGTGGAGAGGGAGCTCCGTGAGCTCGTGGTGTCCAGCGGGCTGAACAGAACAGCCTTGGCTTTGGACAAATCCTGTGTGCTAGAGTCCCATAGTTCCCATTTTCCACCTTGTACAAGTATATTTTCTCTCTTTTGTTTGAATGTTGGGTTTCTTTTAGCAATATGGGCTTATTTTGCCTTTTTCTAGAGGCTTCTGTCCAGAAAAGACTAAATAATCCACCCTAGCAATGGGTGGATGTTTTTGCATTTAGCCTTAGCCTTGCAACCCTGTAGCTATGTCACCTCCCCTAACTGATTGTCAAGATCCCGAGGTCAGGAGTCTCTTGTATGCCATCTCCAGCAGCTCCAAAGTGTGACCAGGCTTCACCCATTTTCCGAGCAGGGCAGAACCGCTGAAGATTTCCAACTGTTCAAGTACGTCTTGCTTCCCTGAAGAGCGCTTGGGTGTGCTTGAAGGAAGCTGGAAAATGAGAGTGTTACACACCCAGAGACAGGATCCCAGCTCCAACACAATGCAAGGATGGGCTTGTCCAGAGACAGCGGAGAGCTGGATGAAAACATTGAGTTTACTCCCTGGAGCCACCTTTAATCAGCACCTTCAAACGCCATTGTTATAAAGAACGACTCAGGAACAACTTGTGCACAGCAGAGTGCCTGTCTATGTACATGTGCCATAACTTCATGTTATGTTGTGCTGGGTTTGATCCGGAAGCAAGGAGAGGATGTGTCCGGGTAGCTGGAGTGCCTGGAATTGGATGTTGTGGCTTCCCTTTGTCTGAGGAGCAAAAGAAGACATTGCTCCACACAGGACGGCAAGCCCAAAGCTGAAAGCCACCCCAGCTCAAGCAGTGCCCTTGCCAGCTGGGGTGCACCCTCGGAGGACCCACCACCAGCATGGGGTTAATGACAGGTCCCAGTAACAGCCCTGGCCAAGCAGGAGACATGACTGGAGACAAGGCTGCCTGTAACATTGGTCCCAAGTTCCTCCAGGAGACAGGGCCAGAGACAGGGCTGCCTACAGCAACAATCTCAAGTCTGTGAAGGAAGACCAGCCAGCAGGTCAGGAGCCGGAGCAGAGCATAGACATGGGCCTGGTGGCCCCAAGGCCTGAACTTCAATGGAGCTCCTGGACCAAGGGGTTCTAAGAGGGTGGGTTGATCGGTGGGAGGTCCAAGGGAGGCTGCTCAGGGCAAGTCAGACCCATTAGAGCCATCAGGGCCCTGAAACCTTCCATATGATCTTGAGCAGAACACTTGGGTCCTTACTGCTCTTAAGGAGTTAAGGAACAGGCTGATCAGCATTCAAGGCCTTGGTCATATAAAGTCCTGGGGCACAAAAGCCCCGTTGGGCTATGTCTGCCCTTAGTTTGGGTCAGGGGAGACCTTTCAAAACTGCCAGCTGTCCCCACTTTGGATGGCATCCTGGAGCAGTCTTGGAGAGCTCGGTCTTGGGAGAGCATGAGCTGGACAGCTGAGCGGTGCTCCAGGGATGCGCCTAGTGCTCTCCAGCCACTAAAGGGCCTTGGCTTTTTAGGACAAGGCTAGAGCTTGTCTGGAGTAAAAAAAACTAAAATAAAATGCCCTGACATACGGATAATACATGCACTGGGTCTGCAGCTTTACAGGCCACTCACGCTGCTGGCACTGTCCAAACCATTCCCAATTTCCTCAACGTTTGGTGTGCGACGGATGACGAAGCCCACAGCCCAACACGGCCCAAAACATCCACCACTAGATGGCATTTGCTGCCCACGGATAGGGCAGGGCCCCGGCGGCCGGAGGCTGCGGTGACATGCAGCAGCGGAACAGATGGTTTTGGAAGGGTTTTATGAATGAAGGCTGCCTCCAGATGACATAACTCCTCCTGACTCCACCCTGCTGCTGATCTCAGGTGCTTTTGTTTTGCTGCGGGCAAAGCGGGGCAGCTCGTGAACCCGCTGCGGGGCTGCTCAAGTGACCACAGCGCACGGCACGGGAGGTCCGGGAGGCTGCTGGGCTGGTGAGTAGCAAGGCAGTGTTTTAGTTGTCTGTGTGCATGGCAGAATTGCCTGGAGTATTCTGTACTCTTTCTCTCCCCAGCTCCGCTGTAATTCCCGGCGGGATCAGCTCAGGGCAGCTCAACCTGGTCAGGCCACTGCGAGTGAGAGCAGGACTGTCTTTAAAAGCCGCTTGTTGCTTTTTATGCCTGCGAGCAGAGCAGTTCACAAGTGAATTCTCTTTTCTAAAGCTCTAAGAGAACAGGCTAGTCTGTCAGATTGCTGTAGTGTGTGATGAAAGTTTGTAGTAAGCCTGGTTTTGATGATTAATGCCTTAACTTAGATTCAGAATGTTTATTATTATGATAGAACTACCTCTTTTTTTTTTTTTTTTTCCTGTGGCTTCTTGACTTTGATGCTATGATTTTCTGCTACGAAGTTTTAAGGACTTGAGTCCCATATGGGATAGATTTTTGCTAAATGCTTAGTCCATCCTGGGGACTTTTCCACCGGTCAGAGATGACTTTGTTGGATTTCCCCCACCCCTAAACCAAAATCGATCATTTGCATTCGGGCAGTTCCGACAGCCTTGCTCTGAGGAGAAAAATTCTCTCCACCGTCCACAGAAGGAATTACTCCTTACTCTAACTGCATGAGCTTTATCAGTACAGAAAAATCCTGCTTCTTGGGGCCAGCTGTGGAGCCTCCCTCCCTGCAACGCCTCACTTCTCCGAAACTTTGGGACACGGAGTAAAGCAGGGAGAAAAGAACCAGAGCTTGCAAAATGCAGGGTGCTCTCTAAAGGAATCGTCTAACTAATAACCCCCTGGGCTTGGAGGTATTTCAGAACCCAGTTATTGATGATGGGGAGGATGGAGAGTGTTAAACTGCTGCAGAATTTAGAAAGAGGTGGATGTTTCCCTGCAGTGGTTCTGTGGTACTTGGTTTGAGAATGTAGGGGGAAAGAAGAAACGTTTGTTTATAGAGAGAAATGTATATTATATATACATACATACATACACGTTTATATAGAGAAATCATAAAGCATTTGCCGAGCTTAAATTAAGACAAATGATGAGACTTGTTTCATCTTCCCCTTGAAGTGAGACCACCTCTGCTGTGAAGCGCAGCTTCCGAAAGTGCCGCGGTCCCCTCAGCAGCCCTGCAGACTCATTGAAGGATGCCCCATCCATCGGGAATTGCAGGGAAGCATCTAACGGGTGGGATACAGCTGCCTTCGTTAAGCCACGAGCATCAGGTTGTTGCCCTGGTTGTGTTTAGCCAGGCTGTTTTTAAAGACAGGATTGTGCATGAGGCTGATCTAGCTGCTCATCAGCTGGCATGAAGTCTTTCTCAACTAGAAACTACCATTTTCTTGACGCAACCGCGGGCCCAGGGGAGGAAGAGAAAGTGCTCTGGGGGAAATGGCCAAAGAATTGGAGGCCGGGATGTTTATAGAGAGCCAAAGCCCGTTGACTAACTTCCCTAGGCTTTGCAATGGGGAAGTGCCGCTTTGGGGGCTCTTCCTTCACCGCAGAGCTCCCCCCGAGGACACCACGACCCGCTTGCTGTCTGCAGGGTTTGTGTCTGAGGTTTTTGCTGGACAGCCCTAGCACCGACTTCACAGGCAGGGTGCTTTGGCAGCCCTCATGTGTCTCTGACCTGACAGCTTGTCCCACAGGACAGGGACCAGAGGGTGGGTAGCGCTGACGGGGGTGTCGTGTGCGTGGTAAGGAGCAAGAGAGGGAGGCAGCATGAGCTGACAGTTACTGTAATGTGTAAATTTCTCCTGTAGAGCTAATGGTATCAAAGATGACAGAAAAACAAACACCTTATGATTTATAAGCCAATATGGGGAAGTCCATTTGAATGCCAGGGCAGAGATATCAGCTCTGCAAGAAATATGGGAAGAATTTGTCCCTAATCTAATCTCCCTGAATTCCACCAAGATGCAAGACAGGATTCATTTGCTCCAGTTTCGTAGCTGAGAATTAAACAGGAAACCCCCCCAGGATGTAAATTGTTCTCCCAAATACCGAGGTGCGTTTTGTACGTGGGGGCTGGAGAGGGGCTGCTACTGTCTGAATCATCTCCGTGTGACAGATCAGAGGCCCGGGGAGGCTGCGGAGCTTTCAGCAGCCCTGAATGTGGACAGAAGGGGCAGGAGGTGAGCCTAGCAGAACGGGATCCGCAGCAGAGCCCGCTGCTAATGATGTCCTCTGCAAAACCGAGCCCTTGAGCCAACAAGGTTTGTTGGCTTGTATCATAGGTGAGGGTTTGTGGCCTCCTCACCCTCTGCGATGCTCCCGTGACACCCTCTCAGAGACTGTTTATAGCAAGGATGAGGATTTATTGTAAACCTTGACTCTCAGAGCTGCCTCTTCCTCCAAGTCTGGGCTATTCTCACTCCCAGTTGGGTTCCAGCAAGAAGCATCTTGGAGAGCCCAGGATAGTTGGGACCTTTACAGATACTTGCTCTCATGGATACGAAGTTGGTGTTGAAAAAAAAGCACGGCCAAGACATAGAGATGAATCAGCTCAGGACAGACCGTGGGGTGTGGTTGGAAATGGTTTTCAGTCTGGGATGGAGTAGAGTGGGGAAAGCAGAGGTGCGGTACCCAACTTGCACATCGTGAGGAGCCTTGCACCGGGAAGAAGGTCTGCTCAGGAGGGCCTGTTCCATTCTCCTCCGGATGGCAACTCGCTCCATGAAAGAGGGGGAAAACAGCATTAGCCATTTTGGAACAGGTCTCAAGCTTGAGACCTCTTGGCTTGTTCTGTGAGTTACTTGTCACCTCCTCATTTATTCCCCACTTAGTGCCTTGCTCTCAAACGTTGGGTGCATCTTCTCCTTTTCTTTTTGCTGGGAAAATTGAAGCACAGAGTGGCAAAGCAACCAGCCTAAGGGGAGGTCATAGGGGACCAAATCATTCTGTCTCCCTAAACACATGGTCTATTTGGAATAGTCCACAGACTATTCCAAATCACAGCCATCTATTGGTAATTAGAGATCAAGGAATTACAGAGATATCCTGAGACCAAGACTGCAGATCTGGCAGTACTGAGACTGAACAGAGGCCAAGCAAACAAGAAGCTGTGAGTCCAGCTGCCACTGATATTCATGCTTTATTATAAAGGATGAGATAAATCTTTATTATTCCTGGATAAGGACATTATATGAATATTGGCACGTGGGGATATGATGTCTCTGTGCTCCCTGTGCTCTAGTCCAGAAGACACCCTGGCCACGCTGTTCCTGCACACACTCCACGTGCATTTTTTGAGCGGGCACAATTTAGCTCCTCTGCTGCATGGCAAAGAGCGTAGTGGTTGCAAATGTCACACTGAGTTGGACTGGGAGCCTGCCCAGGATATGGTTTCCCTGGAACAATGTGGTTCACAAGAACATGTCCATGTGGGGTTATTGTTCTTGTCCGGCACGCTGGCAAGGCGCCACGCATTGTGTGCGGAACCCACTTTGCTTCTCCCACCATCAAGTTCAGGTTAGTTCCCCTGTTTTCCAGGAGGAGATCAGTGATGTCAGCTAATTTGGACAGAGTTCTTCCCAGCGCGACAGGCACCGGCTTTCGGTTTCAATCTGCCCATTGTCCAGCGCGAGAGCTGTTTGTCCCACGGAGCTTGCTTGTCCCCAGGGCTGCAGGGACAGCTGTGCCACTGCGTGCTGGAGCCTCCGTGCTCGCTCACACTTGGGCCGGGGCAGACACAGCTTCACTTTGAGCTTCCTCAAAGCTCCAGTGTGGGCAGTAGGAGGATGATCTACTATTCGGAAGAACATGGGATACTTGTATTTACTGGCTGCTCTGCTACTGCTCCTTTCTGGCCATTAGGAGGTCACTTAGCCCATCTGTGCCTCAGTTCCCCATTGGGACCACCTTAATCACAGTGGCTTTTCACCCTAGGATGCCTTGGGGGTAAAGACATTAAGATCTAAGAGGCCTTCCCATGCAGTAGGGATTGGGCAGGATCTGTGTGTCTTACACGACCATCTGAGGCTCACAGTTGGGTTTTCTCTGTTCGAACTGGTAAGTTAAATGATTGCAACACGGGGAGCTGTCTGCCTTGTTGCTGCTGCCAGAAGAGCGCCCTGTTTCTTTTCTCGGAAGATCAGCAACCGAGCTGCCCTAGTGCCTGACAAATGTGCCTTCATGTGCCTTTGCTTCCAGCTCACCCTACGGTTGACCTGGGCCAGGGTGTCTCTGGTGGGGAGGAATGAATGACTGAGTGGCCACATGGGCTGAGTGGCCTGGCATCCATCTGGTTGCTAATTCCTCGGAGATAGCCTCCACAAAGGCTACCCCTGGGTCTCATCCAGCGCTCATTACTCCAGAAAAGCCCCCGTTGCCTTCTCAGGCTGTCACTGGGGTACGGACTGCAGGTTTGCTCAGCAATTTGGGAGCTAACCGGGACAACCATTGAGAAAAAACGTGTTTCTGTGGTTTCTGATCAGTTAAAGGTGCCTCTCTTCTCCTCCTGCTCTCCCATTCCCCTTCCCAATCCAAGAGAGAGGCTGAGGCCAAGTCAACAGCAGCACTGTTCAAAAGCAGCAGGAAGACTGACGCTCTCAACAGCACGTCCTGCCCGTTAGCGTGGGGACACAGGCAGCAGCGAGACAGAGAAAAGGGCAGCTCTTGTTGGAGGTTGCACAAGCCTGAGGCTCTGCAGGGGTCCAAGCCACGCAAGTCAGGGAGCTTAGCAGGGAATCCGAGCTGTAATTGCTGAGCAGTCGCAGCCAAGAGGCTCTGAGAAGAAGCAGATAAGGGTGCAGGAGCCCTTCATCCTCATTAAAATACTTTCCCTGGCAAAGCCCCCCACGCCTGCTCAGCCTGTTCCAATTAGTGCAGTGGGCCAAGGGAGGCCGAAGAGCAGGGTTCCTTTGGATGAAAACACTGGAGAGCTTTCAAGTGCTGCGGGGAGGCAGGTGACCTCAACCCGGGACAGGGAGAGGCCCTGGGAGTGCAACACGCAGTCGTGTCACTTCATGGCACTGGCCAAGAGTGACCCCAATGAACTGGGTCATCAAGCTAAGGAGCAAGTGCTTCACAACCACCTCCTGCATAACTGTAGTCCTGGTTTTAGCAGTGGGGAACTGTGGACCCCCTGCCCAGTAGGTCTACAGGTGCAGAGCAGTAATTCTGTTGTGAGTGAAGTTTGGCAAGTCATCTAAATACACCGCAAAGCATCTCAGCAGCTTACGGTAGCAATAGCAAGGGGCTGAAGAGCCCTAGAGAAGACAACAACCTGCTTGTCCATGGAGCAGGAGCGCTTCTCCCCAGGTATTATAGAGAGGCCCATTAGGATGTTGCTAAGTGCCCACAAGGATCCTAACCACGGTCACCACTTCTTTCCTGGTTGCCACTGAAGGACCAGCAGTCTGATAGGCTTAGTGACAACATGATCTGCCAGGCAGTGACCTAGATAGAGGTGAAAGGCTCTGGGATACCCAGGTATGACCACCTGCTCTCCCCAGCAGAGGCTTTGCCAGAGGGTCACGAGGAGAAGCACTAGCAAGCCTGTCTCCTGGCTGGAGTGCTTGCGGACTCCTAGCCTTGGGGAGCCTCTGTTGGATTTTCCCACATTCCTGATTCAGCCACATCTAGCTCCAGAAGCCTGCACTTCAAAAAAATGCCTCCTCGGTGGGCTAAAACCCTTGAGCCTTTCAAATGCTATATTGAATATCAGCCATGTGGTGGACAGGTGACAAGTGTCGGGTTCAGCCCATGCGCTGGCATCTTAGTACAAATGGCTCTCAGGAATGCGGCCGAGTCTCTGGGGACCCCTGAGGCTTTGGGGATCTGGCCCATCAGTGGGGTGGGCAGGGGGTGAGGCCCTTTAATACCTTATTCGGGTACTTTAACATGCCATTAGGGAGGGCAAACATGAAAGTATTTAAACTTCTCAGCCCCATTAGGAGATAGGTTGAGGGTTTAATATGCTAAGCAACCCCAGTGCTGCCTTCTAATAGATGGGCTGACATTTGTGGCATGGCGGCTACCAAAACCAGAGAGCTGGGGTGTGCGAGGGCGGCCGATACGCTCCGGTATCTGGGCTCTGGGCAGTGCTGCAAGGCAGGGCTTTCACACAGGGACCAGTTGCCATCCCGCCGGCAGCGGTTCACGCAGCGAGGAGCCCAAGGAGCAGCAGGAAATGAGGCCACGCTGCCGAGACACAATTGCTGCGCACTTGTCTCACCTCCCTGACCCCCGGCTTTGTTTGGGGAGGAGCCCAGCCTTCTTCCTCTGAGCAGGGCCCTGCGCAGCTGCCAGCTGCCTTCCTGGCCTGGTTACCCCCTCCGTGAAGTCTTGGCTTGGGCAGCTTCCCACAGCCACGTACCTACACCGGGGGATTGGCGATTGGACTAGGGTGCTGCTCAGTGCTGGGGGGGCCATTGCCAAAGCTGCAAACTGAGGTGTGGGAATGTGGCATGGGATGGCAAGGGGAGAGCTGCAGAGTCCCAAGAACCCCCTACATGGGTGGTTTCCCATGGCTTGTGTCCACCTCACTCAGCAGTTCTGAGGCACTTGAAGCTCTCTGTGCTCTGGAAGCGTTTTAGGAGAGCAGAGATGTGCAAGGTGGACCTGCGCTCTGCTTCCCTGCTCACCGGCTGCGAGCAGGTTATTTGCTTAGGCATGAGGGACAGGCTGCAAACTCCTGATCGGGAGTGCAGGTCCCTCAGGCAAGACCCTTCTGCTGTTGGCAGGAGGTCAAGGTGAATTAGAGGGATGAACAGCTGGGGTTAGCCTTGATGCTACCTGGTGGGAGCAACACATTCAAACAACCCGACTAAGTCCTGAGGGAACCTGAGGCACGGGACAAACCGCTCGGCCCGTCACCGGGTACCGAGACAAGCCCAGCTGCTTGGCCACCTTCCTGGCCTCACTTCTGCGAGATGAGAGATCCCACGTGAGCCATCTCCCCAAACCATCCCACAGGAGGGACGGAAGGTAGGGGCTGTGCAGCGCATGGGGAGGGAGCAAGTGGCTTCCCCAGAAAGGAATTAGCGCGCTGTTAAAAGGGAGACAGCTCTTTATCCCCTCATAAACACTTATTAATAACACGACCTTTAGAGGAGATGCTGAATTGTATCTCCCAGGCAGAAAGATTTTCTCCCCTAAAGGTTCCCTCCCCAAACAGGTGGAAAATTCCCTTCAGTGCAAAAGAGCAGAGACAGCTGGAATTTGCCAAGATCACGGGAAACTGTCATGGATGTGGTCACTGCCTGGGATGGACGTGGTTTTGCCAGTGCTTCAAGGGACACAAATGAAACCGCTTGCAGAGCTCACTCGTCCAAGTGCCCTAGGTCTGTGTTCACACAGCGCTACAGAAGGGGCTGCACTTCATGTAATAATACACCAATTCTCAGGGATCAGGAATGCTTTTGCATCAGAACAGATAAGAAATAAAAAGTGGGCAGAGAGTTCTTGCTCCTGAGTGTGGAAACAAATGGTAAGTCCTCCTGATCCTACCAAGACCTGCCAGGTTTCCCCGCCGAAGCAGCGGAGTTGTCTGTGCCCTGGTTGTTGTTGGCACGTACCTGTTAGCAAGGAGCCCTCCTGCGTGGCCGGGCAGGCAGGGGGCAAAGCCAGTGCGCCCGCGGGGCCGCAGCGCCAGCAGCAGCTGGAACGCGTTCCTTCATGCGCTCAGCGCTTGGCACGCTTCGGCCCCAGCGCTTGGCAAGCAACAGCCCCCAGGATAATTGTGAGCATAGCCTTTAATCTCCCGAGGCAGGCGTGCTGGGGGCCGGCGGGTGATCTCCCGCCTGGAGCAGGGCCTGCTGGCCAGGCCGGCTGGGCAACAGCGGAGAAACTTGAGAGAAGCTCCGGCGAGCTCGGCGTTGTTCTGCTGCTTAGCGATTCCTCTGCTCAAGCGCTGCAAACACACACTCTTGCCTTTCTCTTCCTCTTGTCATACACCTTTGGGATCGTGCATGGGCCGTGTGCTTTGGGCACGCGTGTCCTGTGGGGCTCAGTGGCAGCAGGGGAAGGCACAGAGGGAGCCGAGGGGCCCCGTGGCTTCGTCCTCTCCTTTGGGAAAGGCCAACAGCTGCCTCCCCGCACTGCCCCGGGAAGCAGGAGCGGCAGCAGCTGCTGGCGAATCCATCCCAGTGCACGGGATGGAGGGAAGCAACCCAAACCCTGGGCTGAGAAAGGAGCATTTCTGTGGCCCAGACCCGCGTGGGCAGCAGGAGGGACAGGAGTCTCTTTGTGAGAAAGGCCCCTGCGCCTGCACACAGCGGTGTCTGCCAAGACCCAGGGCTCCTAGACTCTGTTCTCTCCCTGCACGGGCAGAGCAGCGTGTGTCCAGGACGCACCTCGCCACGTGCAGACCCCAGCCACAAAATAGCCTGTGCAAACGGGCACGGACAGATCGAGCCTGGGGAGGGAGAAGGACAGACCCCCACGATGGAGGGGCAGAGCCATCCTGTCCTTGCAGGGCTTTTCTTGAGCAAGGGCAGGCGCTGGCAAGCAATAGGAGACCTGGATCTCAGGACATCACCTGAGGAGCCAGGGGAGCTAAGGGAGCCGATCTATTTGTGTGTCTCATATAGTGCCAGCCCCGTGGGGGGACCTCAGCCCTCTGACACTCTCCTATCTCACCTCACCTCTCACGTGAGGTAGCCCAGTGAGGTCTAGTGCGGGGTTCTCTTCCCCAGGGGGAAGAATCCCCCAGGGCATTGCTGAGGTTTAACGCTCGCCGCATCGCAGCCCTGCTGCTCCCTTGAGGTCCCCCAGCTGTTGGGGCCCTGCACTTTAGCTCCTGGCCGTGGCCTGGCCGGGCCCAAAGTGTAACTCAAGAAGGCAATAGGCTGCAAAGGGAGCTCGCGGATTAGGCAGGAAACAATCGGGGCCTGTGAGCCCGGCAGAGCACTTGCCAGGCTGTGCTCCGTGGGGAGGAAGCAGGAGGTATCGGATCTTAATGCAGTAGGATTGCTGGAAAGCTCAAGTTCAGCACGCCCTTCCGTCCCGAGAGATAATCCATAGCCTGATCCACCTACTGCCAGCAACCTTCCCCCTCTAAATTTTGGGCAGTCGCACTGTTCCCAGCACCGCAGAAAACAGGCGTTGTCAGAGGGTAAGTGATTCCCTCCCATAGCAGCCCGTTTCAAACCCGGGAGATCTGTCTTGTCCCGGTGCTGCTCGCTGTCCCCTACACGGCTTTCCCTGGCACTTCTGCAGAGGAAGAGCTGGGTGCAGGGGCACCAAGTGCTGGGTTTAGGTGCTGTTCCAGTGCCTTAAATCTGTTAGGCTCCTGCACATCACTGCTAGCAGAAAGGGGAAGAAGAAGCACAGGAGAGCTGAGTACTTGCTGAGCACTTCACTGATCCAAGATGCATTCGTGGAGCGACATAGAGCCACCACGGGAGAGTGGAAGTGTTGTAGGGGTAGGAGTGCAGTGCAAGGCAGGGCTACGAGGTGTCCACATCTCCTGCGATCCTGCCTGTACAGCTACTGGTAGCGTGTGTCAGAACAAGAAAGCAGGCAGAGGAGTGAGGTTAAAGAGATGAATTCCATTGAAAATGTGGCTGCCACTCTCCTTCCTCGCTGCAAAATCCTTCCTCTCCCTCAGGCCCTCCTGGTACCCAGGGCATGAAATCTTCACCGCCTTAACCCAGCCTCCAAAGCCAAACCCGCAGAAATCCCCTCACCCCAGCGGTCTGCTCTCATCAGCAATTCTCTCTCCAAACTGAGATAGAAATAGTTGTAGCTCAGGACAGTTGATTATTTAAAGCTGTCGGGAGTGTTTAATTTAACCCTGGATTCATCATCCGCAGCTTGTTTCCATCCGCTAGACACCCGCTCTCCCCCTCTCCGTGTAAACTCAGCCTGTGACAAGCTCTTCACCTCCAGGAATATTTGGGCTGGGGTTTATAGGAAGGGGCCGTGACCCCGCTGCATGTTTCCAGCCACTTCCCCCAGGCAAACGGGCACGGCTGAGGATGCCTCCATGCCAGGCCTTGCACACGCAACCAGGCAATTCCCACTGGGAGAGAGCTGGGGGTTGAGCTGGGCATTGGACGTAGGTCGCGGAGGGAGGGAGCTGTGCCCTGCCTGCCATTGGCAGCTTCCCGAGCCCACCCGGGGATGTCCTGGAGCTTCAGGGCATGAACGTGCCGACCGCTGTCCCCAGACGGAAGCCTAGTGCGGGCTCTGCTCCCTTTGTGGGGAGCTGCAATTAGAGGGCGAGTGCTCCAGCAACCACATGTGCATTGGCAAAAGCTCTTGGTCACATCGCAGTCACGTTCTTGCCGTGACCCCGGGATAACACTGTTCGCTCAGGCCATGACCATGAGAATGCAGGGGAACAGGTCTGCACGAGGTCTTCAGCTTTCTGGATGAACTGGGTGCATTTTGGAAGGGCTAAAACTGCCAGTTTCCCCTCACTGCTGCTCTTCACCTCTGCATGGCAGGAATGCAGTTAGTGAGGAGGCCAAGCTGCAGACACCAGGGTGGCCGGGGACACCTCTCTCCATCACCAGTGTACCAACCAACGAGCACTTGAAACCTGGCAAAACCCATAAGCATTTCTATCTATTTATTTTACGGACAGTGAAGAAACCTGCCAAACCAAGAGCTTAGACAGTCTGCCCAGGGGAGAGGTGGTTTGAGAGCCATGGGGAACAACCCAGGCTGAAACATGACCCACCAAATGGTGCAGCATCTCCCGAGGGTCACAGCAGGGCACTGCCGGGTCTCCTGGCACAGGGGGTGGCATCAGCAGAGAGCAGCAGCAGGAGGGGACACATGCCCACGTGTGAGGCTGGAGAGCCTGGAGTGAATGAGGAACAAGCCTGGGCTTTGATGCCTTGAGTTCAGCCAGGAGATGGCACCTGGGCCTGCACGGTTTTAGGCTGCAGCTGGTTAATGCCAGTAAGGACAAGGGAAAAAGCCAGCACAGGAGCTGCCCCCGAGCACTGGGCACAATCCTGCACGGGACAAGGACTCTCTGAGTGCAGAAAGGGATGGGAAAGCTGCTGAGCAGCAGATCTGGCCATCTTCTGTCTCCCACCAAAGAGATAACAACCCATGCTTTTGAAAACCTGAAACCGGGCCTGTAGGCTCAGCCTGGTGCTCCGTCTTGTGGAAGATGGGGAACAAGGCAGCCGAAAATGTTTGGCTTCCCTGGACTTTGTCTGAATGTTCACTCCTACACAGCCTGTAAGGGAGACAACAGAAATCCCCTATTCCTTGGGCCAAATGCCTCTACACTCGTTTTAAGTCCTTCAGCCAGGAGACTCATAGATCTGAACACCCATCAAGAGTGTAGGAGAGTTGGAGCTGACTTTTTGAGACCAGGACATTTATAAGTAGGAAAAGATATGGCTAAATTGCATCAATTAATCGCTGAGAACTGCCAGCCTGGCTCTGCTCCCCTCTGGGAGTCAGTGAATAAGGCGATAATACTGTGTCTGGGGGTGTGTAAATGCAAGAGAGATTAGCAATGAGCCCTGTGGTTAGTGTCCAGGAGCTGCTAAATGCTGGCCGTGCCTTCCGTGGGCCCACAGCCACCACACCATGCGCATGGCAGAGCCTCCTTGTAATAGCCCATCCCTGGAATTCTGTTACGGGAAGGGTGTCCGAGTTCCTTGGCAGCAGGACAAGAAGCAGCCTCCCAGCACAGCCCGTGCTGCATCCCCTGGTGCTCGAACGGGCCGAGTGAACCAGGGCTCCCCAAGCAGGAGCTGCTTTGACAGCTCCCAGAGATGTGCCCAGGGTGCACGGCACCCTCCTGGGAGCTGCACCGCTCTGAGACGTGAAGGCATCCAGACCCCAGCGCCCTGGCGACGTCCACGATGTCTCCTCCTCATCAATAACCATCGAGGCTGCAAGGCGAGCGCAGCAAGGGAGCCCTCGCCTCGCTGGGCCTCCTGCTTTTCCTCCCACCTGTCAGTTTAGGCTGATGGAGCCCTTCAGGACGGGCCGTGGCTCTCCCCGAGCCTGGCTTTCCTGCAGGCTGACGGGGCCTGGCCCTGCTGAGCGCCTGCAGGTGCTCTGCTCAGATAAACAGTCGCGACGCGCGTTGTGGCGAGCGGGCTGCGGGGCCTGCAGGAGCTCAGATACCCAGTCCCACCATTCCCGCGCAGGCTGGGGGGCTCCAGCGCACCCAGGGACCACCCTGGGTAGTACTGGTTGGTGCTGCAGCGCGGTGGTAGCTCCGGGGCCGGACTCTTGGCAGAGCGGGGGCAGCTGGCCTGGCTCCTCCTCAGGTACGGGAGAGCTGCCCTGCTGTCCCCCGGGACGGCTGCAGCCACCCAGGGCTCTTCTGAGCAAGGAGGCTGGTGGGACAGTCCCATGCGCCCGCAGGCGTGCAGCTTCCCCCTTTCCTTCTTACAGCTGCAGGTGAAGGTGGCGTCTCTGTGCGTGGACCATGGCACCGTGAGGGGCAGCCGCCCCGGTCCCCAGCAGCAGAGCGCCGAGATGAAATCGTCCCGCGGTGGCCGGCTTCCCCTTGGCACAGCCCTGCTCTGGATCCTCCTGCTGCACCCGGACACCGGCACGGCCTGGAAGCAACATGCCCCTCGCCTTCGCCTCTCCTACAGAGGTAAGAGGGTCTCCGACAGGCAGGATTTCTGGAGGACCTGCGCCTCATTTCGAAGGGCTGGGAGGAATGTGCGGGGTGGCAGGATGAGCCACAGGAGGCGGGAGGTCATGGCTGCGACGTCTCGGTGCGTGCCAGCCTCGGGGGGCTTCATGGGCTGTGGCTGTAACGGCGAGCACAGCCGCTGAGGGTGCAGCACTGGTGCTGCTGGCTGCGGGGAACGGCGTGTCCTGCCCGGGTACAGCGCAGGGTCGGGACAGCCAGGGACGTCTCCCTTCTGCCCAGACTCACCCCATGAAGCTTAGAGCGCGTCTGGGGCTGGAGCTCACCTGGGGGAGCCCTCCCCGACCTGCAGGGCAGATCCCCTGTGTTCACACTTGCAGTGCAATGGGGACCCTAAGCCCCAGGCATCTCGTGGGGTGCACTGCGGGCTGCTCAATCTCCAGCACGATACCCCAGCAGGGCGATGGGACCCAGCTCAGAAAGGCAGCCAGGGTCGGTCTGTTCTCAGAGGCTGAGGAGGCTGCTCAGCTGGCAGGAACACGGGGAGCTCCTCACTTCAAAACGCCACGGCGTGCTGGGGCCAGGCACGCCAAAAGCCCTCTGTCTTGGGCAGAGGCAGGAGAGGAAGCTCCCAGCATCAGGAGGGCTCCCGGACAATACGAACAATGACAGGGGATGTGACTCACGGACAGCACAAGGCAGGTTCAAGGACACAATGGCCTGAGAAGTTTAGGTTTAAAAATCCCTCGGAAAGAAACAAAAAAGATTACATCCAGCCCAGCAGCTACAGGATCAGCCTCGCTGTCAGATCCCAGCATGGGGGAGGCAGGTGGAGCTGGCCGGGGAAGGGGGCACGTCAGCAGGCGCAAGAGGAGGAAATGACAGCGCCGAAGGCTGGGAGAGCAAAGGAAGGATGGGGCACGGGGCACGGGGCCAGGAACAACAGCGGCAGCTCCCGGCCCGCCACAGAGCTGAGGAGCAGGGTTAGGCCAGCCTGATGGGTTGGACGCTGCTTGGGTAAACCCTTGGTGCTGGCCAGGGTTGAGCCTCTCTGTTTTCTTCCATAGGCTACTGAGCAGCGTGACTGTGTGGTGAAAGGGCAGCGCCGCTCTGAGCTCCCGTGGCTCTGATAATCTGGCGCTGGCCCAGCTAGAAGTTGGCAAATGGGGTTTCCAGCTATCTGTGACGGAGAGGCAGCCCTGCCAGGCCCAATCCAGAAGCCATCGCCCTGCGGCGGCACGGGGGCCTCTGGTTATCTGCACCAAGAGCTGCCCCGACACAGCCCTTATCAGCCGCAGGGCTCCCGGGGTCGTCTCCTGGGCCTGGCTCCTTCTCAGGGCTGGGGAAGGAGGGAGAAGGGGCTCCCGGCAGAGCCGGCGGTGACCCCGGGAAGCCGGGGGTCACCCTGCGCGGAGGGTGTTGGCGCTGAGGGGCAGGCAGAGATGATGGATGGGACGAGGCAGTTTCGGCGATGCTGACAACAAAGGGAAACACCCCCGGCCTTTGGAGATAACACAAAAGAGGATGTTTCTTTGGGCTCACCCCTCTCCTTAGCCATCGCACAGCTGCTTCAGAGACCACCTGATTCCCTCCCTTAGAGGCTGGGGCTGAATCAGAAGTCTTGTTTGTATAGACGGACTGGGAGCAAGAAAGGTTTGTGCTCATTTAGCAGGCAGCTTCCTGCCTAGACAGCACGGGAATCAAAGCCATTTGGGTGTCCCGTCTGTTTGTAACGGAGCAGAACCGTGGCCCAGCACGAGGCGGGGATGGACCGCGGTGCCCCTCGTCCCGTGGAGCCTGCCGTGGATTGCGTGCTGCACGTGCAGGGCAGTGAATCCCTCCTGATACCAGGTCAAAGCCTCCCACCGCACGTTGCAACGTTGCAACAAGACCCCACGTTGCAACAAGACCCCACGTTGCAACAAGACCCCACGTTGCAACAAGACCAGCAGGGAGTCCTGCCTGCTCGGACAGGGCCAAGGCAGCTCCCAGCACCAAGCGGTGAGAATAGCAGCTTTCTCCTCGACACAGGCACGTCCCCCACAGCTTAATTGCCCCACTGGCTTAATTACACACCTATGCACTGGGTGAATCATTGACTTTGCCTCCCCCTCACATCTTCCTTTCCGCTGCCTTGTCTTACATTTCCACCTGGATCCTCCGGGTGTGCAAGGGATGAGTGAACTGGGACTGAGGAAACTTTTTCAGGAACCGAGTGAGGGCTCTTCCCCCTGGCAAGGATCACCCTGGGAGCACTTGCTGGCAGAGAGGGGGGATTTCTCTGTTTTACAGTAACTGGAGCTCTAATCCCAGCACCGTGCAGCCCGGAGGAAAGGGAGAAGGAAATGCGTGGTCGGAGCAGGCCGGGCTGCAGCATCGCGGTTCCGGGCAGGGACCCTGCTTGCCGCGTGTGCCCCGGCAGCTCCTTTCCTCACAGGCAGGAGCGGACGTCAGGGGCACTTCCAGCTCACAACAACTGGCCCCGCTTCCTCTCTCCCAGGGAAATGGGGTGGAAGGAAGAGAGCAATAGCGTCCGGGAGCCGCGGGAGCCGGGTCGTGGCCACGGAAGCAGGCATGCCGCGCTGCCCTCCCAGTGGCCAGCACTTGCTTCCCTCCTCCAGCACCAAATGGGTGCTGCCAGAAGCCCCTTTCCTGAGCCAGTCTAATTATAGGTTTAGGCTGTGTCCCAGAGCAGCAGACGCCAAAATGTGACAGAGGCAGCGGCAGAGCAGCACCCGAGACGCAGCTGGAGACCTGCTGCAAGCTCCTTGGCCAGGCAGCTGCTGGGCTTGGGGCTGGGGTGAAGCCCAGCAGCTCTCCGGCACTGAGCAGTAAGAAAGGAGCTGGTTTAAGTGTCCTGGCCAGGCCAGGGCAGTCTATTTTTATACAGCTTTTCATTTGAGTTCTACTTTGCTCCAAGATTTGCCGCCAAAGCACTGGCAGGAAAGTTGCTTTCCCTTGGGTGGGTGGGTGGTGAGAGCTGTTCCTGGGAGAGGAAGGAGAGGGTCTCCTGCTGTCTGCTTCCTCATTGACTAATGGGTTTCTCTTTCTTCCACCTTCTGCCCCGTAGACCTGCTGAGATCCAACAGCTCTCGCCTGTTGCTGGCGTCAGCGGATGGGCTGGATTTCCAGGCGCTTTTGCTGAATGAAGACAGGGCCTGGCTGATGGTGGGAGCGAAAAACCACATCTTCCTGCTCCATCTCGACCATCCCACCAGGGAGCCTGAGAAGGTCAGTGCTGGGGAGGAGGGTGTGAGCACAATCCTGGGCCAGACTAGCCTCTTCCTCCCCGGTTCTCCCGGGAGCAGCTCTCCGTGCCGGTGCCAGGGAATGGAGGGGGTTGTGGTCCTAGCTGCCATGGGGCAGTGTCACCAAGAGACACAGTTTTACTGGGGCGTCTCAAACGATGGGGGTGAACCAGCTCCTGGCACATGCACTGGTGTTGATCCCCACTTGGGACAGGCCATGAGAGCCTCCTGCTGCAGCCAACACCAGGAAAGGACAGGGCAGCTTAGCCAGGAGCCAAGACCTGGGTGGGTCCGGGCTGAGGGTGGAAGGGAAGCACCCAAAGCCCGGAGATCACACCATAATCACTGCTTCTGCAGGATCTGAAACAAACGGAGTGCGCTAATGTCATCCCAACACATCCTGCCTGTGGGGTGCACACTTCAAAACCAACAAAAGGAAAGACCATTAGCACATGGGGCCCTGGCGTTCCCACAGGCTGGGATCCAGGAGCTGCCTGCCGACTGGGTGTGCCGTGGCCCACCCAGCGCTGTCCCCCTCCGGCAGGTCTGCTCCAACCCTGTCTGGCAGGCTGCCCGCTGAGCTCAGCTGGCCCTTTGGGACCCAGAGGGTGGTCAGACCTTTCGCAGTGCAGCCCTGCGTCCTCCTCGTGTGCCTCAACCCTGTGACAGTCAAGCCTTTGGGGACGTGCCCATGGCAGGCAGTGCTTGCAGGAACTGGTCAAGCTGCCCAGGAGAGCAGAGGGCACCAAGTGGGGCTCAGGCTGGCGTTTGTGTTGCAGATTTTCTGGCCAGCCTCCCGGGAGCAGGTTGAGCATTGCCAGCTGGCGGGGAAGAACGCAGAGGTAAGCAGGCCTGCTGCAAGGGTAAGGTTAGCACCCTCGCGACCCCAAAACGGCACCCTGGGGAGCTGCGTGACACAACGGTGTCCAGCCAGCTAGGCCTGGCACTGGGCCTCAGCAAGCTCAGCCTGCTGATTCCCCGGGCAGCACCCAGCTGGCCTTCCCCATCCTGGGAAGCCCTGCAATACGGCTGGCAGGGACTGCCCCTGCACGTGTTACCTGCGCTCTCACCATCGCCAACGTTTGTCTCCCGAGCAGACAGAGTGTGCCAACTTCGTCCGCCTCCTGCAGCCCTTCAACAGGAGCCACGTGTTCGCCTGTGGGACTGGCTCCTACCAGCCTGTCTGTGCCTTCATCCAGCTGGGAGGCAGAGCAAGGGTGAGGGACACCCCGGTGAGCCATGTCCCCGTGGCCCTCCTCCTCCCAGCTCCTTCCTCCTCCCTGTCCTCCTCTATAGCAACCTCCTCTATAGCAACCTCCTCTGTCCAACTCTATAAGGTTGCGTAAGTGAGAGGGACATCCCGTGGGAGGCATGGACAGGCCAAGGGAGGTGGGGGCAGGTTCCCTGCTAGCCCCCCGTCTAGGCTGACATTTCCCCTCTGGCTCTGGCAGGATGCTGGGGCCCTGCCCATGCGGCTGGTGACCCACTCCTTGGAATCGGGGCGAGGACGGTGCCCGTACAGCCCCCACGAGCCTTTCACGGGGCTCCTTATCGGTAAGTTGAAACAGGGAGTAGAAGTGAGGATGGGAGGATGGGAGTTCTAGGAATGGCCTGTGTGGAAGTCCCTGCATGCCAGCCCTGCAGAGCCTTGTCATGCTCACGTTCATCTCAGCTTCATGGAGAGGTTCCTGCTCAGAAACACAAGAGAGGGGCTGTACAAATGCCGTGCATGCACTGGGGTGTGTGCAGGGTCTGGCTGGCCCACCTTGTAGAGCTGGTGGGTCATGGGCCAGAGCCAGCCCTGGTGTGACTGTGGCTCAGGAAGGGACCTCTCCTGATCCACGGCTGGGGAGCCCTGGATCCACCTGGAGCCCCTGATCCACCATGGGGAGCCCTGCCAGGGTGTCAGCACCCCAGCTCACCCACATCTCCTTCCCTGACCCTGCAGACGGGGAGCTCTATTCCGGCACCTCCAGCGACTTCATGGGCAGCAGTGCTGCTTTCTTCCGGACCTGGGTCCACAGGGCTGAGCAGAGCTACATCCGGACAGAGCAGAACCAGGATCACTGGCTACACGGTACCGGCGTGGGGAGAGGCGGGGGGACAGGTAGCTGCACGGCCCGAGGGCTCCCCTTGCATCTCCCACGGGGAAGCCATGGCTGAAAGTCTCTGGCGCGTATTACAAGCTCAGACGTAGCCGGGGGAGCTGCCAGCACCGGGCCACGTTGTGCTGCTCCTCCTCCTCGCAGAGCCCGCGTTCGTCGGCGCTTACGCCATCCCCGATACCCACAACCCGCGGGATGACAAGGTCTACATCTTCTTCCGGGAGACGGCGCTGGAAGCGGGGCAGTGGGAACGCCGGCACGTCCACGCGCGGGTGGCGCGGGTCTGCAAGGTGGGTCCCGCAGCGCCGGTGCCCCATGCGCAGCCACGCGGCTCGGCTCGGCTCACCGGGCAGCCTGAGGGCTCCACTGCCCAGGGACACACACATCTGCCCTCCTGCCCCAGCTGTGGCCAGACACAGATCTTGTGGCCACACACAGGCTTCCCCAGGCACCCTCTGGGCTGGGGGGACATCCCAAACAGGGGCAAATGACACGGACCGGGGTGGAGGGTGTCACCACGCACGCAGCGTGGGGACGGGTGGGTGTGGCGATGAGGCCGGGCTGAGCGCCGCGCTTGGTGCCCGGCAGAACGACGCCGGCGGGAAGCGCAGTCTCATCAACCGCTGGAGCACGTTCCTCAAGGCCCGCCTGGTGTGCTCCGTGCCCGGGCCCCACGGCACCGAGACCCACTTCGACCAGCTCGGTGAGCGCGCGGCCGCTTGGCAGCACCGGCAGCCGGGAGGCAGGCGCCAACGCGGCGCCGTGAGCCCGGCCCTGAGCGGTGCCGTCCCCGCGGCTCCCGCTGCAGCTGCCACCCGCCTCTCTCCTTGCAGAGGATGTTTTCCTCCTCCGCACGCGGGACCCGCAGAACCCTCTTGTCTTCGGCCTCTTCACGGTTTCCAGGTGAGTCCCGGGCTCTGGGCGTCCCTGTGCATAGGGCAGCGCAGCCTCTGCCTCTGCCCCTGCCCCACGGGGAGCCCTGTGGAAACAGCCAGCTGGGCAAGGAAAGGCCCCAGCTGGGCAAGGAAAGGCCGCAGGGGACACGGGTGCCACGGATCCGGTTCCTGCGGAGCAGCAGGGAGACCAACAGCTCTGTCCTCCCTCCCCTTCAGCGGCGTCTTCAGCGGCTCCGCCGTGTGCGTCTACTCCATGGGTGCCGTGAGAGCCGCCTTCAGCGGCCCCTTTGCGCACAAGGAGGGCTTCGACTACCGCTGGGTCGAGTACAAGGGCCGCATCCCCTACCCCCGGCCGGGCACGGTAAGGGCCGTGGCAGGGGAGCAGGCGGTGGCAGGGGGCCCGGGAAGCCGTCCTGGCCATAACGTAGCTGCCCGTGGTGCCCGCAGTGCCCCAGCGAGACGTACGACCCGCTCCTGCAGTCCACCAAGGACTTCCCCGACGAGCTCATGAGCTTCATGCGCACCCACCAGCTCATGTGGGAGCCCGTGTACCCGCAGCGCCGCCGGCCCGTCCTCGTGAGGGTCAACGTGCCCTACCGGCTCCAGAGGCTCCTGGTGCACAGGGTGGAGATGGAGAGCAGGCACTACGACGTGCTCTTCCTCGGCACAGGTAGGGGCTTGGCCCTGCTCTGGGGACGCTGTCACCACATGATGACATCCCGTCCTGCTGGGGCCGGTGACTCCCAGGCTGGACAGCTCCCTCTCCTGCTGCATTCACAGATGACGGCAGAGTCCTGAAGGTGGGTCTGGCCAGCGGGACGAGCCAGGGCACAGAGGAGCTCAGCCTGGAGGAGATCAGTGTCACCAAGGTACAGGGCCCTCAGGCAATGGGATCGAGCAGTGTGGCCTCATCCAGCCCTCTGGCCTCCATGCGGGAGGTCCTTAGCCTCACTGCTCTTGTCTCCCAGCCACCCTGAGCAGTAGTTACCATCTCTGCAGGGAGAGGAGCGACAGTCACTGGTGGGCTGCGGTGCCCAGGGAGGACCAAGCCCACTGCAGGACTAACCCTCTTCTCTTCCAGGTGCCTTCTCCCATCCTGGACATGCAGTTGTCACCAAAACGGGTGAGTTCTCCGCAAGGCTTCATCCTGGGGTGGCCAAGGGAGGGGACAGCTGCCCCAGCCTCTTCTCCTCGGGCCCGGGGCTTGCCTCCACCAGCGCAGCTCAGGATGGAAGCTCAGCCTTGCACCTCGCTGCTCTCCCAGCCTGGCACCCACCCTCAGCCTGGCACAGGGCAGGTGCCCAAGTCCTGGGCTGGTCTCCCCCTCACCATCTCCGGCCTGGGTGGGCGCTGACAGCACCCATTCTTGTTGCCTGCGCAGCAGGAACTGTTTGTGAGCAGCACGCAGGGGCTGCTGCAGCTCTCCCTGTACCGCTGCGAGCTCTACGGCAAAGCCTGCACCGACTGCTGCCTGGCCAGGGACCCCTACTGCACCTGGGACGGCAGGAGCTGCGCCCCGCACGTGCTCACGGAGAAGAGGTGAGCGCCCGCCTTGCTCCCCGCGCGGCAAGGACGCGGCACCGGCTCTGCCGTCCGAGCTGCCCACCGCCCCTGCCATGCTGCCCTGTGCCTCGTTGCTGTGCCCCGCGGCGCCCGGGCACACAGCCGAGGTGTGCTCGCTCCCCAGGCAGGCCCGCTGCCAGGACGTGCTGCAGCCCGACCCACACAGCCAGTGCCAGGACACCACGGAGGGTGAGCGCCAGCCCGGCCCCACCGGGAGGCTCCAGCACCGAGACACTGGTGCCCGCTGTGGGCACCGAGAAACCAGCCGCGTCGCCGGGCTGGACTCCCCTGTGCAGAGGGCTGGGCAGTCACCCCGTCCTCGCGCGCCCTCTCGCCCACAGGGACCCCCACAGTAGAGAAGCTGGTTTTCGGTGTGGAGAAAAACTCCACCTTCCTGGAGTGCCTGCCTCGCTCGCCACAGACGAGCGTGCGCTGGCTGGTGCAGCACGGCGAGGAGGGCAGCGCCAGCGAGGTGCGGGGCGCGGGGCACGGGGCCGGCGCGGGCGGGCGCAGCGCGGGCGGCCCCTCACACCCTCTGCCTTGGCCCAGCTCACCAGCAACGGCCGCTTCCTGGCGCTGGAGCAAGGGCTGCTGATCCGGCAGCTGGCGCGGGAGGACGCGGGGAGCTACGAGTGCCGCGCCGTGGAGCGCTCCTTCTCGCGGCCCCTCACGCGCTACAGCCTGCGTGTCATCGGGCACGAGGCGATGGAGACGCCACCCTACAAGCGGGGCAAGGAGCTGGGAGGAAGCTACCAGCCGCCTCTGCCCCGAATGGACCCGCAAATGGGCTACAAGGGCTTCCCGCGGGCGCTGGGGGCACCGGGCACCAGCCTCGACATCTACTGCAGTGCCCTGCGGCTCCAGGAAAGGCAGCGGCAGAAAGCCTGGCCCCACAAGTGGCAGCCGCCTTCCCCCGAGAGCAAGAAGGGCCGAGTGCGCCGGCACCCGCCGCGCCTGTAACGGAGCGCGCGGAGCGGCTGGCGTGGCCCGTGCTCCGGGGCCTCCGCGGGGCTCCGGCGCCTGCCCCCTGCACCGGTTCGGGCCCTTGCAGGCACCAGCTCCAAGCCACCGCTCAGCCTCCCGAGCAGAAAACGCCGTGCGTCGACTACCTCAAACCGCGCCAGCGCCCCGGGCGTCCCCGCGCGCCCCCGCCGAGCGCGGCAGGGCCGGGGCAGCCCAGCCGGACTCCAAGCCATTCACGCCCTGCTGAGTATTTATTCTCCTCCTACTTCCCCCTTACCGGTGATGGTCAATAGCAGCAACAGCGAACGCAGAGCACCCAGGAGGGAAGGAGCCGGTTTTGACCTGGCTCCCGCACCGGGCAGCCTCCATGGACATGGGCAGCCCCGGGCACCTCACGCCGGCCCCGGCGCCCGGGAGCTGCTTGTGGAGCGGGGCGCTGGCAGCAGCACCTCTGGGGTTGCCCAACCGCGCCCCGCTTCGCCCCACACCGCTTCTTTCTCGTATCGAATTGTGTTTGAAGCTCGTTTTCCCACAAGAGAGCGAAACGCCGGGCAGTTATACCAACTTACAATTTATTGTTTTTTAAAAAAATGACATGAAACACAAGTAAAAATAAATACATCATATAAACAACAAATTGCTCAAAGTCTCTGTTCTGGGAGGTCGGGCGCGCACGTCCCGCTCGGCAGAGAGAAGAGGGAAGCACATGGTCACGCGTGGGGCCAGCCGCCCAACCCACCCTGCTAGAGATCCTCCTCTTCCAACCACAACAAGACAGGCCACAGACTAAGGCGGTAGTAAGAAAGAAAACAAATGAACGCAGCCCCCTCCCCGCCCCCAAACTGAACCAGAGCCATGAGCGGATTCATTCAGGCTGCCCTCCACATGTGGGTCAGCCCCGGAGAGCCCAGGTGTGAGCCGGGCGGGAGGCAGAGCCGCGCAGCGGGGCGGGAGGCGGCCTCCCTTGGAGCCCCACACGCGGGGAGCCCTCATCCCCAGCGGGACGGAGCTGGGCTGAACCCCCCTTTTGAATCTCTGCCCCCCACCCCCTGCCCTTCCAAGACTGGACTGACAAACTTCGTCCTAGAGAGAAACAGCAGTTGAGCAGCTCCTTGCCACGCTTGCCCCCCTGGGCCTGGGAGCCAGCCACAAACCACCAGCCATTTTCTTGCGTTCCCCCATTAGCCAGCACCAGTTAAGTGAAGCAGGTCCTAGCGAGGCCGTGGCAGTCCCGTCCTTGCCTCCTGGCAGCATTTCTGTATCTGATGTCACCCCACGCAGCTCCTGGCACCCGTGGCAGCGAGCGGGCCGGGCAGTGGGTGCAGGCCAGGCCCTGCCGCCTCGAGGCGCTCACCACGCTCCAGTGCCACCCACAGCAGCGAAGGGCGCCCAACCCACGGCAGTGGTCACGATGGCCTCGCGGCCGCGGGGCGCTCCCCACCCACCCCGGGGTGTCTCATGGGGGTGTCTCAGCTTCGCCCAGCTGCGCCCGGGGAGGGAGCGGAAACCTCCCTCCTGGGGGAATTGCTCAGAGGCGCAAGGGGACCTCGGGGCTGCGCTCAGGAATCCTCCGTAGCGTCCGAACGCCTCTGCGGAGAGTCCTGCCCCGCTGCCCTCAGCGCCGCCCGCAGCGCGGCCACCAGCTGCTCCCAGCGGTTCATCGATGACAAATTCAGCAGCAACACAAAAAATCCAACCCGCGCCGGGGAAGCCCCCGTTCCTGGCTCCGACAAGCGACACGGGACCCTCTAAAGCACAACTAGGTGCTAAAGAGAAGGTGGGAGGGGAGAGGAGGCCCTGCGAGAGGCGGCGTTTGGGGCTCAGAGAGGTCACCCTGTTCGGAAGGAGCCCGGATAACCCACGTTATCCGTGCGGCTTCGAGGGCGCGGAGGAAATCCTTTCGCGCTGCCCTAGAGCCGGACCACGAGCCGGTCCCTGCCGCCCCGGGGCAGCTCGGAGCAGCCCCGGCAGCGGCCGCTCACTGGGGCCGCCCCAGATGCGGTGACCACCTCCGTGCCGAGGCTCTGACACGGGGCAGGGCCCCCCGACACAGGGGGTGGCTGAAGGGCGAGGCAGGGAGCCCCCAGCTAGGTGGGGGCAGAGGTGCCGCCCTGCCCCGTGCTCAGAAAGGGCCCTGGGACTCGGGAGCTTTCGGAGCAGGGGCAGCGCGCCCGGCTCTTGCAATGCAGGAAGCCCTTCAGGGTGGATGGCTTTGGGGGGTGGCCGTGCAAGGGGCATCCCGGCCGCCGCGGGGCACCTAGGGGTATGGGGGTCCCTTTCCTAGGGGCGCCGAGCACGTCCGGCCCGCGCTGCTGCGGCTACGGGCGCCCGCAGCGGAGGGGACGGCGCCAGGAGCCACTCGCCGCAGCACTGGCCGCTCTGGAGCTCAAGGCGCTTTCCTGGAGAGGCAACGAGCAGAGCAGAAACCGCGCGGGCCCCGCAGGCAGCGCCCCAAGCCCCTCAAAGAGGCACCGGGAGGGTGGCGGGGGAAAGCGCGGGCCCTGCCCGCGGCTCCGGCGCAGCCAGGCTAGGAAGCGCCCCAGGCTCCCTCCGCTCGAGCTCCCAGGAGCCACCGGCCTCCCGCGCGGCCTCGCGCCCCCGCAGGCCTCAACCACGGGCTACCCCGGCCAAGGAGAGCCCAAATACCCCGGGAAGGCGCCAGCCTCCCCGGGCTGCAGCGGACACGCGGGCGAGCTCGCGCTACAGTCAGCGGCGCGGGGTCGGACACACAGAGCACAGGAGGGCACCACTCACAGCCGCAGCAAGTCAAGTCTTTGGAGAAACTCGCATGAACAGCATCAGTTAATTTGCTTTGATACTTTTGTGGGGGGGTTTGATTTTTATTTCCATGGTGCATCCAAAGACAAGTTGTCCAGCAGTTTGCTCAGAACCCCTCGGTTTTCAACTCCTAGGACATGTTAAAGAAGAAAGCACTATTTTAATGTTTGTTTTCTTAAAAAAAAAAAAATAATTTGCATAGCTAAACTGTTGTTCTAAGGCTTCTATGAACAGGGGGGTTACGTTTGACAGACAACGTCCATTAAACAGAGAAAGACACTAGGAAAGCCCCGTAACGTGTTTATTGTGGTTCCGCGTGACGAGCGCCCTCGCTCCGGGAAGGCTCCGGCCGCTGGGACGTCCCTTCCTCTGCTCCTACCCCTGGCCGGGCCTGGCAGGGGCCTCCTGCGGGGCCCCTGCGCCCGCCCGACACCCCACGCGGCCTCAGGGCTCCCTCCGCGTGGCCCACGTGACGCCAGCGCCCGCTCCTACCCTGCGCTCTGCTCCACGGCTGCTTCTCCCCACGCGGCCAACCCCACAAGCAACCACGGCACGATGCAGGGCAGCAGTTTATTTTTCTTATTTTTTTCTTTTTTTTTTTTTTTTGTTTTCTTTAAACATGAAAATTAATTTAAAAATAGAAAGAAGAGAGTCCCCCAAACAATAAATATTACGCCTTCATGAAATAAATTAAAGCAGGAGATGGGGTCGGAGCAGGGAGGCGGTGGCGAGGGGCGCCGGCCCCGGCGCGGCAGCCCCTGCGCCCGCGGGCGCCGCGGGGAGCGCGAGGAGGCGCCCGCGGGAGTCGCCAGGACTCCCCTGCAGCAGCAGCAGGAGGGTGCAGGGACAACGTCCTCGGCGCAGGGACAACGTCCCAGGCCCGGGGAGCTGCTCCCTGCCCTCCCGCCGCGCCGGCACCTCCCGCTCGCCCTCGGCGGGCGCTGAAGAGGATGCCGAACCAACCGGGGGTTTTCGTGCCTGTTTTGCTTTTTTTCTCCTCCTCTCTCTAACCCGAGTATCTCCCTCCCCACCCCGAACATGCCCAACAGAGAAGCCCTCCCGCCCCCTCCCCAGTAAAAACGCTCCGGCCCCGGTGCCGGCCGCGCGGGCCGGCTTCACAGATAAGGCAGTTCCCGGGGAGGCGCTCGAGGCCGGGCCTCCAGGCCCCCAGCCTCCCCCTTTCCAGACAAGACAGAACAGAGACAGACAGACAGACAGAGCCGGGCGGGGAGGGCGGGAGGGACGGGGCTCTCCTAGGGTCTGCGTCGCTGCTCCCCTCCCTGCCCCGGCTCCCCTCGCAGCTCTGCTCCAGCCCCCCGTACAGTTCAGACCCTCGACAGCTAAAACCCAACAAAACGGAACCGAAGGAAAACAAACCGAGCTCCCCAGCACCCCCTTCACATCCTTCTCTACCCGCTGCCTTGGCCCAGAGGGGAAATCCTGCCTCCCAAAAAGGTCCTGCAACTTTGGCCTCCCGGCGGCGCTGAGAGCGAGCAGGAGCCGGGCCCGTTATTTCCCTGTGATCTCTATCACATCGTCGTCTTTGTCCTCGTCATTGGAGCTGCATCCCACCTCTGGGACCTCCTGGGCTTCAAACTGAGGCACCTGGGAGCGAAGGAGGCCGCCGGGCGGGTAGCCCGCGTGGGGGGACGCGTAGCCAGGGTAGGCGGACGCCACGCTCCTGGGAAGGCTGCTGGGCAGGACAGGGGCTGGGAAAGGAGCAAACATCCTGGGCTCGGGCAGGAGGGACTGCGTGAAGGGCAGCGAGTAATTGGGCAGCACCCCCGTCAGAGAAGGGTTGAGCATGAAGGAGGGGACGCTGGCGGTGGCTGAGGTAGCAGCAGAAGAGCTGGCGGTGCCGGCTGGCAGCAGAGGGTCAGTAGTCACAGGGAACACCAGATGAGGGTCTGGGAGTAAGTTGGGCAGCTGGTAATAAGAGGAGCCAGTGCCCACGTATAAGGAGTTTCCTGGCTGGGAGGCAAACGGATGGGGTAGGTTGTGGTTTAGAGAGACAGGAGGCATGGCGAACCCACCAGAGCCGGGGTACCCGTGTTCGTAGGGCTGCGCCGCCGCCAGCTGGCGCTTTTTCTGCTGCCGGCGGGCCTGCTCCTCGGGCGCCGAGGGCGACGTCGACTTGCGCTTGCTGCCCCGTAAGTCCAGCGCGGCGTGGGCGTCGCCGTGCGGGCCGGCAGGCGGCGCGCAGGGCAGGGCGGCGCGCTGCTCGGGCTCCGCGCGGGCCGGGGCGG
>JAVCKT010034948.1:0-15463 GCA_032273925.1 Rhynchotus rufescens
TCCTGGCTGTCATGGGCAAGAAAGTCTGCAAGAAGAGACAAGCAGTACCTGCTGCTTCAGCTTTGGGTGGTTTCAAGCCAGCTGCTCCCCATGGCTGTTGCCCCCTATAGCAGTGGAGCAGAGGACATGAGGAACAGATTCTTCCCCTGAGTAATAATAGGAAGAGAGAGCTAAAAGTCCCATCATCTACTCCCTAAAGCATCCTAGTATTTTATTTCTCATAAATGCTTGTATTTAGACATCTTCCAGTTTTTAGGAATGTTATCTACCTCCCTGCAGTAGGTACATGGCTAGAACCGCCCTTTCCCCCTCAGTCAGTAATGAGGATAGTTAAGGAATTACAGTGCAGTGTCTCTGAGGTCACTGACCCTCACTTTTCTAACCAATGAGGGCAGTGATATCAAGCTAAGCTAGCACAGAAAGCATAATTATTACATTATTTTTACATTAGAAACTTGACAGAATGTTAAATAAGGCTCCATTCAATTCTATAGTCTCACTTTTTGTTCTTTGTGTATTTTGAGAGCTTAGCTCTCAACATATATGAATCTTTAAATTGCTTTCCTCCCCCTTTCCTTATAAGATATGAGTCTTCAGCAAAAAGCCTGGTAAACAGGGAGTGCAGTCACTCTGCCTCCCGTTCTGGCTGTGGAGGAGTGAGTGTTCACTGATCTTATTTCAGGAACTGAGTTTGAACATTGATCAGATGGACCTAAGTGATGGAATTCTTGTCTGTTTTCCAGCTGTCCATGCAAATGGTGTTTGAAGAAACAGAGAAGGTTTGAGGGCTATGCAGTTTTTAAAAACCATCTTCCAACTATATATTCATAGGACCAGACCACTGGTGGCAAAGTGAACTGTGTAATGTAATGCAGGAATGTGCACGTGACACACAAGACTGCAAAGCAAATCTGGTAATTGGTGGACAATGTTAAGGCTCATACCTGTATGTAAACATTTTCCATTACGCATTTTTGTTCCTTCTTCTTTAGTTTAAAGCATCGCTCTATACTGTATATAATGTAACAGTAAATTTACAAAGCATGATATACTTATATATGATGATAGAATGTTGCACTATAAGCAGTTTAATATTTTATTTTTTTATCATATAAACTAAAATTTACCTGAAGTAGGCTTTATCATGTTTGTTTGTTTGCACACTAGGTTGTATTTATTACCTGAATCCTAAAGGCGCTGGCATTGATTGTCAGTGGTGGATTTTTTTCCTTAGTTGGTCACATTCTGCAAGCAATTTACATGACTAATACACAGCCCATGTTTAGGACCCTTACTTGTGTTTACCAGTATGTCAATTTGGAAAGCGCATTTTTATTGTAGTGCACCTATCCTGTTTCCTCACAACCCTTAAATAAACATCTTTCAGAGGTCTTTTAGCCAACTTCAAAGATTTAGAGAAAAAAAAATATTTCAAAGTATCAAATGCCTGTTGACTACTTGAATTTTTCTGTTTTCTTTGTATAGCACTGGTGTCACGTGTAGTATTTGTGTGAACTGAACTGTGCATATTCTGTTTGCTTGTAGCACTAGTCCAGGGACAGGGGCTTACAAAAAGGATCATGATAAGGGTTCTCTGAAGCTCTTATCACTAACCAAGCAATTAGCTATGGCAAAAACAACTTCTGCTGCAAGCATACCCGGCAAGGTACAGACTGAGCCCAAATGGGTTTTTCCGAGGTATGCTGAATGTAAGACACTTAAAATATCAATTTCGTGGCTTTTAAACATTCATGAAGTAAAACTAAGATTTTGAAACTTGAAGCCTAGAGTGTGTATTTGGGACCTCGCAGCCCGTCGTGCTGGAGCTCGGCCTTTGGGCTCGGGATGCGCGCTGCAGCCAGAGCTGCCTGCACAGCCCCGGCACGTGCACAAAGTGGAGAGGGAGAAAGGAGCAGGCTGCTTGGGTGCTGCTTTGTGCCCCTGAAACCCAGCTGGAGGGCGCTCGGCCTTGGTGTTGGTTTGTTCACACAAAACATGCCCTTGGGGCTGCTCTGCTGCCTTCTCCCTAGTGCGTGGGCCAAGAGCTGGGAAGCGCTGCCCTCCGTGCTAGGCTGGAGACACGAGAGGGAGCGTGGCGGCCGCGGGTCCTGCACGGAGCCGCTGCTGCTGCTGCTGCCGCTGCTGCTGCACCCGGCCGGGCGGCTGCGAGAGCCGGGCCCTGCGCCCGGCCCCAGAGCTGCTCCGGCCGGTGCAGCGGCGCTGCTGGTGGCCAAACGCCACCCCGGGGGGAGCGAACGGGGCAGCCAGCGTAGCTGCACCCAGGGCAAGCGCTGGGGACGGTTTGGTTTAAGGCCTTGTACGATTAGGCAGCAGATGGTCCCTTGGGAAGGCAGGCTAAGGCAGAGGAGTTAATTTCATCAACACCTCCCCTTGGAACTCCTAAGGGCAAACGTGCTTTATTTTCCATATAGGAATCTTTTCTATTTAAGGCACACCTGTCAAATACATGTTTAAAAACTAAAATGAATTGATGCTGTAATTCAGAGGGCAGTCGTGGCACAAAAGCAAGGCTAGAGTTCTGCAGAGGGAGGTGGACCCTCCTTTATGAAAGTGAAAAATGCTCCTGTTGTCCTGACCCCTTTGGTTCCAGTGGATGCTTTTCTAGAAGTTACACAGCTAAAGTCTGAAGAATTAAATTTGCTTTGTACTGGAAAAGCCCAGGTTAAGTCTTAAAAAGGCCATGGAAGCCAAAGCCTTTTACTTTTTTTTTTCCCCTGGTTGTTTCTGATTGTCTCTCTCATGCAAGATGAGATTTGTCACATAGTTTTTGAGAATTGTTCTGCAGGAGGAGTCCCTTCCTGTTAAGATCATAGGGTATTTGAAGCAGCTGAATCCAGCATGTTCTGTTTCCATGGGAAGTAAATACCAAAAAAAACCCAAAAAACAAAAAAGCCAATTCACTGGAATAGGTATTGGATGTAGTTACCTCCAGCCCCACTCCAGAGAGCATGTTATTCAGTGAGCTGGGTTGTATTTTTTTGGCTAGAGTTTGGAAGAGTTTTTAAAAGCCCCAAACCCAGCTGAAATGCTGGGGAAAAAAGAGATTTTTTTTTTTTTTTCTCATCATTTTAAGCAGAGCTCCTGGTACTCTGGGGAAAGGGCGCTGGGGCTTTCTGAGCGCTGACCCGGCGCAGGTGAGAGCCTCTCCTGACGCTGCTACCGTGGCTGAAGGGGCATTGCCTTTTGCTCAGCACTTTGCCTTGGTACCCTCGCAGTCAAAGGGAAAGGGGAAGAGCTTCTTGACTCTGCTGCTTTCTGTTCAGCAGGGTGTTGCTTAACTCATAAAGGGTTTGTGGTACTTTCTGTGGTACTTTGTTTTCTTTTTTTTTTTTTTAGTTCTGATGCTTTTGATAACGTTTCTAGGGTTAAGTAGGTGTAAGCACAATTCTACTTTTTCTTGTAACCAGTTGTCTTAAGCTTTCTTCTTCCCAGCAGGAAAGAAGCATTAACTTCATAAGAACCCATTTGGAAATACTTTTTATGGTTCCTTTTACTTGTTTAAGAAGTGCACCCTTATCCTGGCAGGAGCACGTGGTAACTATTTAACCATGTATGTTTTCAGCGTACAGTTCTTATTCTACCAAAGCAAGAGGGCTTAGGGTTTTAGTATCCCAGCTACCTAAATACTAGAATTTATTGGTTGTGGAGCTTTAGCTGTTCTAAGAAGTTTCAATGTCATCTAAAAGCCTTTGTCTTGCCTTTTAATGAGTCTGTGGGGACTACTCTATTTCATTTGATGCTTGTATCTAACACTGAATAAAGATTTTTTTTTCTTGATATTCTAGGTGGTTTATGGCAAGCTGGTTCTTCCATGCCTTTTGCCAGCTAAGCTGCCTCTTTAAGCCAGACAAGCAGTGGATGGGGTTGAACAAGAGGCTGTGAGGTAGGGGCTGTGGGTGGTGGCAGGGAGAGCAGCAGCCAGCAGCTCCCAGTGGGCTGCAGCTGCCGCCATGGGGCAGCCCCACAGCTCTGCTGCTGCTCACGCTGTGCTCCCTCCTGCACTAGCTTCTCTGGGGCTGGGGGGCAGCCCCACAACTGTCTCCCCTCCTGCCTGGCTGCAGGAAGGGCTGCTGCTTTCCTGCTGGGGGCCCTTCTGGGCTGTGCATGCTGCCCTTTAGCAAGCAGGCTGCAGCTTGGGTCCTGCTCTCTTGCAACATGGGTCGTCCCAGACTCCCATGGCCTTAAAAAAAATAAGTGTGTTTGTTTTGTTTTGACAACTTGAATTCTGTATTGGATTTTCTCACTTTCCCCTAACTTCCCACCAGCCCATAGGGCAGCTGAGGCTAAATTACACAATTTGCTTCTATCTTGTCTGTCTCTTCCACTGAGGAATTTTGAGCATAGATGTTTCTAGCTCTACAGAGCCTTAGAAAGGAATATTTTTTAAAAAAATCCAATTACTCTGTGCACATTCTTTGTATTTGTATTCTTTATAGTGAAAGAAAAGCTATGCAAGAATAGCACACTTCAGTTTGCTATAAAAGCACAGAGGAAAAAAAAAAGACCAATGAGTCTAGCTTGGCTCCCCTTCTGTACATCTCCATGTCCTGGGCCTGGTTTTTAACAAAGGGGGAATTGGGCCAAGGTGAAGATGCAAGGCTGCAGGCTTGAGAACTTTGAAAAATAAGATGAGTAAGGCTGGCAGCATTGCACACAAAGCTAATACTAGGAGTCCCGCTGTGGGTCAGCGTCCAGGCCCAGGGGAGAGGATCGGCCTTCATCTCTCACCCTCAGGTGCTGCCCTGCAGCATGAGGGGTGCGCTGAAACACTGGCTGAAGAGGTGAAACAAAGGGCAGGGGAGAGAAAAAGTAGTGAGCCCCAGCTCAGGGGCACCAGCACTGACCCCTCCAAACCAGCTTGGATAGTGGTTAATGGGGTCCACACCAAGGCAGGGGATGTTAGCGTTCACTGTGACAAGGGATTGACAGCTTCAAGTGATGCAGCACAGATGGTATAGAAATGGGAGCACAGGGAAGAACAGATCCAGCTTACTGACATCATCAAGAGAGGTGGAGCTCCTGGAATTTCCAGCTGGAGCATAAGGAAGAAGGTAAAGCAAGAATGGTAGTCTCCTTTCCCTCTGCCTTGCACTGTCAGTTAATCACCTCAAGAGGAGAGCAAAGCTCTTCTCTCAAACACTCTTGTCAGATGTCACTATTTGTCACTAACAATAAGAATTTAATTTCTTATTTGTTACAACAGACAATAAACATCTGCACCCAGACAAGGGAGCTTTGCTCTTGCCCTGCTCAGGCCTGCAGCTGGGACAGTAACAGCTTGTTACCCAAGTGACACTGTCACATGTTTTTAACTGGGTGGTCAGCCTGTCCCCCTAGCACTTACACAAGGTCTAGTAACACTCCTTACCTTTTCCTAAATCTCCAATACTAACAATACATTTACAGCTGCAAGATGATAATGTTTAAAGACACCTTCCAGCTTCTGAATAACACTTTATGGCAGCATTTCAGCCTCTTTTCCCTTAATGGCCTTGCAGAGGAAAGGATAAGGTAAAGATAAGGAAAGAAAGAAGCCCTAGCAGAACATTCCCAAGCCAGGTGGTTGTTCTAGAACCAATGCAGATAAGCTCAGCTCTCAGGGGATTTAGCCCTAGTCTAGCTTTAGCCTACACCAGTCTATAGAGGCAGCACCTACCAGAAGCCTGGGTCATTTATTGTCCATGAGGGAGAATGAGACATGGGAAAAGGAGGCAGCCAGTGAAGCCAGAGCCCTCAGGGGTTACAGACACCAAGGAGAGCCCCTTAGAGCCCTGCAGTGGAAAAAACCCACCCCCAAATACTACAGTACAAGCAGTCAAGGCACTTCTTTGTGTCACTTACTTTATTCACACATACAAGTTGACATCGTACTATTCACATACAATACAGAAGCTTTAAAAAACATACAATTAAAAACTCTTAAAAATCACATATTGCTTCAAGCTTAGACAGTATTTCCCTATAGTTTTTAAAGTGAATTCAGTGCCAACGATAGCCAAGGCAGCCCCTTACTCCCTTCTACCCCTGCTCTCAGGGGGGCCACCAGCAGGGTCTCAAGTGAGGCTCTACATATGGCTTTGCTGCTGTGTGCACTGAGCTGGGAACTGGGACACACAGGTTACTGCAGGTAGGCCCCCAACCTGCCAGCTTTTGGTCCCAATGCTGCTTTAGAAAAATAGACACCTTTAATTCAGAGCCAGTGCATCACATCATTAACAGGGGGCAAGGGTACTCCCCTAAGAGCCAGGAGTTTGGTTAGAATGGGCACCTGCTAAATACCCAGATAAAATTCTTCACCAAAAATATAAATCAGGACTGTCCCTCACACATTTACATTTGTCTCTACATTTAACTATCACCTTGATTCTCTGCAGCTTCCAGGAGCAGTCTGCCAGGAGCACAGGGAGGGAGGATGTGCCTGCTCAGGCAGGCTGCCCTGTTTCACTGTGACACCCTTGCACAGCTCCCACAGGGGCATCTCACACCAGTACCACGAGGCTTCACAACACAATAGCTCAAGTGCAGCATTACACACTGAAAGAGTCTGAAGTTTCACTAAGTGCTTTCAGAAACTGAGAAGAACAGACAAGTGTTTTACAACTGTGAATGTTTTCTGTGTTTGCATGAATACCAAAAGCCTTGCTTTTAAGGCAGGAGTGAGAAGCATTTACCACACAGCTGAATTCAAGAGCCCATGCAAGACAGAGCTCAGAACTTACTTAATTCACAGGGGGATATTCACTAGATTTCTATCTCCAAATAGGTGATTTGGTACAAGGGCATGTTACTTCTCTTTAAGAGTCTAAAGACTAAAGCTTTAACTCCATACTTTAATAAGTGCTTTATTTTCCAAATCAGTTGATTTAGCTATTACTGTTTTGATAGGAACTCAGGCAATTTTCCAAGCTTCAGCCCATCACTTGCCAAATATCTTAAATAGACAGCTTGCAGTGATCAGGACTATTTCACATATTCAAAGCAAGCCTTGGGTTTGAGGGTCAAATTGAGAAAATACCAGAAAGATGCCCCATGTGCAGATTCAGAGCCTGCCCCTAACTTCAAGCTTCATAGCACTTAAATCAAGTGAGTACCAATATAGCCCCCCTGCTTTTCAGCTGCAGTTGATAAGGATGACTGACTCACAGGACCTGACCAGCATCAGTGCTGCCTTCCAGCAAGTTTTGATGGGTACAGCTTCAGATCAGGCAAGTGAAGGGTAAGAGCCCCTCAGCACCCAGCAGCCCTGGTGCAGATGAGGTTCCTGTGCTCTGCAGAGCACCTGGACACCCCTACCTGAGACAGCTCCAGTTTGTACCCTGTACCCAAGGCAGGAGACCCTTAGACCTCCTGTAGTTATTGAAGAGGCTGACCCCTCAGGGGAGACCCCTCCTAACCTAAAACAGGTACCTAGGTAGGCACATGGTCCTCTAGCCCCACACTGTCACTGGGAAGAGCTCTAGGAGCAGCTTTGAAAGCACAGGAGGCAACAAGTCCTGCCCCATGTGCAGGAGATGCACATGGACAGACCCCAGGCACAGCCCCATTGCTCTGGACACCCACTTGAAACATCAGCAGCAGGTCTCACTCCATGAGGCTGCTGGCTCCTGCTCAGTACATTTCTGCCACTGCTGATGGAAGAGCCAAGTTGGATTCCTGAATGAAAACAGAGTCAAAAATCAACTTGAATATATTTATAGCAGTTATTTAAAAAGGAAAATCAGAATATTGGTAATAAAAAAAATCTCAGAATTAAAGGCATCCATCCAGCTGGACTGTTAACTTCAGTTTTGGACTCTGGTCTAAAGTTTTAGCTAAATGGGGTTAGAATCTTCTAAGTGACAATAAAATATTTCTGAAGTGCTGGTTTGTGCAGTGAAGTCAAACTGCTCCTGATTTCTACTGTGTAAGTGCAATGGTGCTTCTAGTGAAAACTTTGAAGTTTAGTCACTGTTAAAAGAGAGTGAGTTTCACAACTAGGTAACACAGCACACGTCAAAGCTTTGAAGCTCACAACTACAGCCGTGACCTGACTAAAGCTCAGCTACCAAACTGAAGGAGTTCATTTACAGCAGCTTGAATGGAGGGAATAAAAAGCAAAGAATCACACACTCACACCACTAAGGAACTGACAAATGACTGCTTTACTACATAAAAATAAAATGTTGACACTTCATTATATACTGTGGATTCCTAGAGGGTATCTTTCTGTCCTCCCCTGATCCCCATCTCCTCAGCGAGGAGTTCTGCACCAATTCTGAGAGGCAGAAAACTTCTTAGAACTTCACCTACAGGGTTTATCAAAATGATTTTCAAGTTTCAAACCTCTAACGGATACCCGTTACACCACACCACCAGATGCATATTGCACTCTGACCCTGCTGAGCATAGAAAGATACTCATAAGTTTAAAACACAGATTTTACTACACAGAAGCCAACCCTCTCCATAGGGAAATTGGCATTGGAATGGTTAAGCACAAAGTCAGTGTGACCACAGAGCTAACACAGCAATGCCAAGGCATGACCAGCAACTGCTTATGGAGCAGCAGCCACCACGTAGTGATTGTCTATGTCAGCCGCTTGGTACAACAGTCACAGCAACTCCGAGCCATCCTGCAACTGGTCTTTGCTCTGAAAATAAGTGGTCCCAAGACTGGCAAGTCATTGATTTCAGTGACCTTAGAAACAGCAATTAAGAGATAAGAAAAATATCAGAGTTCCATTAATCAAATTTTTGGATGTGAGTTTCTACATACAGACCACACTTGCGCTTTCTACATGGAGCATCTGCATTTATGAGTGCCACTTACCAGACCCATCATCTTTCCTGTTATCCATCTTGAACCAACGTGTTTGGGGACAATCCCTGAATCAAGTAGTAAGATAAACGCAAATGCTCCTTCATCACACCTTTACCTTCTTCCCCCTAAACCATTTCCTGATCACTTGGAGAACTTAAAGTTTAAAGGTCAACAAATTATTTGGGACCAAGATCAAGAAAGTGTCTTCTTAGGTTGCCAGGACTCCAAGGCTCTCCTCCCGGCTTACGAGGCCCTGAAATGCAGATTCCCAAAAGGGGAACTGTTTAAAATGTGGGTAGCTATATTTAAAAGATTCTTCAAATGTTATGGCTCCAGCTATACACCCCACTGTGAGGTAGGTAGCCAAGATACAAATATGGTAACAAACAGCTGGAAACTCCCTGTAAAAATCTTGCATAAGTAGTTGGGTTCCTTGCACCAGTGTCCTGATATGCTCGACTTCTTTGAAGGTGCTGAAGGAAAGCAGAGTTCACCGAGCTCTTGCTGAGTAGCATCTCATGTACTCGGTCATCCAGGGGTTGTCTGGAGGGGCAGGCTTTACTCGCCAAGCTCTCTCGGCCTCCGCAGACCGCACTCGCCTCTGAGAAAGTTTCCTTTTCTCCACTTGCCTCCTGTTCTGTGCTCGCAGGGCAGATTCATGAATCTAGAAGATCAGAGTTAGTGTTACAGCAGGAGAAGAGCCCAGGACTCTCCCATCCCCCCAAAAGCTGGACCCTATCAGTCCCCCATCCTGAAAAAATAGGATTTGACAGCAAGGTTGCTTTTTCTTCTTATTTATACCATTGACAAACAGAACCATGGGGAAGGAGATGCCTCAGCTCCAATACTGCAATATACCCCTCCCATTTCATACCATTACAAACAATTCTGAAGACTTTGAATGTTTCTTTGCATCTTTGCATAGTTATTTCCTAAACAGCCCTCAGTGTGACCCAGCATCCTCTACTAAACTGTAGTAAAAAACTAATCCTTAGCAACCTCCTTACAAGACACTGAAGAACTTCATGAAGAAACTGCAGGAGTGTTTGCACATTTTTCTATATTACCACCTTTTTCCCTAAATTAATTTTTAGGGTACAGCTGCTATGTTCATTGCTTTCATCTCCAGGAGATCTGTATCACTGTTTCCCATCTCAGGGCACAGTAACACCTCTGAAGCATGAGGAAAGTACTCTTTTACTCAGGTGCTAAAAAGTCATTGCCACCTGAAAAAACATCCCTATAGACAAAATACTACCTCAACAGTTTGCATAACTGCAAATTTCAGAAGTGCCCTGCCCTTGTGCTCCAGAGCTACACCCTTGACTAAGGCTCTGCTGCTTATTTCTGGCATAAGACATGTTAGGTATGAATAACACAAATCTTTGTCACCTTGTTCCCAGGCTGAAGTAGAGCTCAGCTATTTCCAGCACTGACCAAAGCTTATCAGCACCATTACAGGCAGTCCTTTTTCAGGATGGGCTGCTTCTCTCAAGAATTAAGAGCTCAAGATCCTAGTTTCTCTCAAAAATAAACTATCCAGGGAAGGGAAGTCTCTGGGACAGCTTCAAGCCCTCCCCAGAACTGCAGTCCGCTTTATCTTACACCAAGAACTGCAGCCTCCTTATTTCTCCATCACCAATTCAGAGTCTAGACTGGCAGTGACGAGACACAGGTAGGACACGTTACTGATTGCTTAGCAGGCTTGGAGAGCTCTAGAAGGGAAGAATGAAACTGTTGTACCACTAAGGTTAATGTTTCTCGCTAAGCAAGTAAACCTGCTGTACCAGAGTTCTGACCTACCTATCACCACAATAATTTTTATTACCTTCCTTTGCTAACATCTACATCAAACATGCAGTGCACCAGGCATCCAAGGGACCCTTCTCCTATCAAAATTCCCATTGCCAAACCCCAGAGGCAGGCGTTCCAGCAACAAAGCATTTGTACCTCCTCAGCAAAGCTCATGTTCCCAGGGATTGCCCCAGGAAAGGCACTCTTCCACAGAACAGCTTAAACACTGCTCCTGCGTTTATGTACCTGGCTGCCTGCTTTGGGATGCTTGCTGCTAACTGCCTGATGCTTCTCTCTTGCCATGAAGCTCTGCAGTTTGTAACAGCCAGTTTTGCTGGTTGCACTGTAACAGCCAGAAACAAGATCACCAGGCATGAATCAGAATTTGAAATTACTGATCAAAGAGGAAGAATTTCAAAATGGCTTAAGAGTTAAAGCTATTGACTTTGCACATGTGAAACCTCATCTGGCTTATTGCTATAATAGTTTTTGATGTGAGAATATTGATTGCAAGGCAGCACTGTTAGCCCTGTCAACAGTTAATACACACTTCTCAACTGCTTCCTCTGGTTCTTCCTTCACAGTGATTAGAAGCTTATGAGCACCTGGAAGTGCTAACTTGTAAGCAATGGATTAATAGCTTCCCACAAGGATCCCAGCTTAGAGCTGTATCATTAGGAAAAGCAAGTACTTGCTGCAGCTAGCAGGAAAGCCTGCACCCAACACTGCATGAAGTGGCCGGGATCACCACTCTCCAAAAGCCCTCCTCTTGTACTCAGCATCACCATTTTGTCCTGCAACACTGGCAAAGCTGCAGGCAGCTGAGTTCCCTGGCTAATGGGGACTCGGCAATCCCCAGCTTTATAGACAGCTCTGCATGTCCTAAAACACAGGAGGCATTCAGGTCTTCACTATATATTTTCAGCACTAGCAAGCTATAGGTAGGACCTGTGCTTATGCCTTTGTGATGCAGGGGGAGTGCAAAAGCCATTCCTGTCTCTTCTGCAGATGAGGATTTCTTGGATAATCATCTTAGTCCTCAAGATGAAAAGTCTGAGGACTCAACTAGATATTAAGGAAAAAAAATCAGCTGTCTTTGAAAATGAGAGCTTAATATAACAAAACTAGACATCCAGAAATAAAAGTGTCCAGGAACAAAAATCAAAAGCCTTTCTCACAGATACCTTTTGCCTAAGGGCTATCTCAAGAGATTCACTTGCATACAGCTTAAGTCTGAATCAGTCCTGGATGAAAGGAAACAGACTCAAAGCAAGAAGTCCCAATTCGCTCTTCCTGCAGAGCGCAGCACGGCCACAATAAGCTAGAACAAGACGTCATCACCCACTGCAAAACACCAACATGATACTGAAGTCCTCAACATTCCCTGCAAGACCACAAATAAAAGCATCTAACTTCTGCCCAGATATTAGATATTTTTAGCCTGCAGACACAGCAGTTTGACTACAGCAGCAGTTTAAGACACAAATGCAGCGTTTCCACTTACTTCATTCACTGAAGCAGAAGCACAGACATTGTGAGTTCTCTGGCTTCCGGTATCTGTCCGTCTTTCTCCCCACCCGTACAGGGCAAAGGGGTGTTTACTCTCCTTTGGCACGTCTGCCTTTTGAGGACTTTTGGCTGACCTTCGCTCGTTGCGACCGGACAAGGCACTTTGGCTTGGACGTCGTCCCGCACGGCTGGTTTTGTCCTTTTCCTTAACGGAAGAGGGTTCCGCCTTTTTTTCTGGTTCTTCCTTCTGCTGCTTTTCTTGATCTTCTTTCTCTCCTTTCTCTTCTCTCTCTTTTTCTGAAAATAAAGTTATGCTTTAAATATGCTATCATTTAGAACAGACATCTGCTCTGCTGAGCTCTTCTTGATACATACATTTGTTTAGAAAGGAAAGAGGTCACTAATTCTTCATCAGTAGAAGCATAATTTGTTAGATAAACTGTGGTCACTAAGGATAGAACGAGGTTAATTCATGTCCCTCTATATCACTGTCCTCATATTTAAACAAGCCATCACTACCAAGGCTAGATACTCAATAGCCCCAGGCAATATTGAAAATAATGCAAATTACTTCCAATGGGGATCTGTCCTCACCATCTCATCCTCGCACCTTTCAGAAGGGCAAACTTCTAAGTGACACAGAGGCTGCCAGTCAGTCACTGGAGAATAAGTCTGATCAGACTACACAAAATACTAAGTTTCTCTAACATAGGCTTCTACTATGTTTTACACTTAAAGCCTCATACTCTGCAGACACCACCATCATAGGTTTGATTTATAACATTTGATCTATATTTTTATTAATTTTTCAAGTGAGTGCCCAGATTGGAAATTACTGACTAGAAAACAACATTCAAAGCTTTTCACAACCTTTGAGACTTCAGATGTTCAGAATGGGTGACAAAGTCTTTGATCTGTTAATACAAACCAAATACTCTGCTTACCAGATATTAATGAAATACGATTTCAGGAAAAAGTAAATAGAGAAGCCCATTTTAGTTCACCATAGTGCATCTCCTCACCAGTAACCTGTACAATTTGGAGAAGCACAATAGACATTCAGCAACATGAGCACAACCCAAGAATCATGACCAAAGTCTTACCAGAACCAAGCCAAGCATGGCCTTAGCTTAAAGCAAAGCTAAAACCTTTAACTAACCAGACAGTCTAACAACATCCACTAGAAAACAAGCTGCCTTTTCCAGCATCCTCCTTGGGGCCAGAGCTGCCCCCTCCCACTGGGCACACAGGCCATGAGCTCTGCACACACAAGCAGCCCTGAACACAGGGGGTTCTGCCACCCCACCGACTGCTTCCTCTTCAGGAGGTCACCACAGTGCAGAAGTGGAGGAAGGGGCCTGTCCTCAGCTGAGGAATTGGACATGAGAGGAAGGCAAGCTTCTTAGAGGCTCCATGCAGATTCTTCTGCACAAGTTAAACAGTTAACAGAGGTAGAAATCAGCCCATTAGTGTTTCGGAATGATACGTTGCTTTTTAAAGAAAACAGTTCAAGAAAAAAAATCTGTGCTTGAGCAAAAAGGCATTCATTTGAGAAAATACCTGCAAATAACCGCTTTAGGGGCTTAGGTGGTTGTAGCCTGCCTTCCCAGCCTGCAAGAGTCACCTGCAATACAGTCACTGAAAGTAGAACAGAGACCTGCTACAAATCTGCTTTTCTGCTTCATGTCTCAGCATCTTCAGTCTCCCCAGCATCCACTGGTGTAGCAAGAATCCACCCAGTTTAATGTTTGGTTATATAGTGATTGATCACGGACAAAACTAGAACATGACTATAACATTAAGCATCTTCCTAAGCAGATGGGCTTGCCCCATGCTGTGGTACAAGAGCAACCATTGGTGCTAGCTGCAGCAAGTGAACTAGTGAGTAAGTGCCCACGCCAGCTACGCTGCTCTACCTCCCCCCTGCAGCCACCCAGCTGAGCCAAGAGGGAAGCGCCCAGCCCAGCAGCACCTCACACCAAGGCTCCCTCTGCCCTGGGAGGGGGAGGGCACTAAGATGTGTGGGCATGCAGGGCATGGCCCAGCTTCCCCCTGCTACAGCTGCTACAAAACACAGCACTGCAAGCTGGCTTTAAGAGCTCAGTCGAGTGTTTGTGAAACTGCTAATTGTAGCCAGGGCTAAATAAGTCAGTAAGGGAGAAAAAAAAAGCAGTGCAAGCACAGATAAACCAAAATAGAGCACAATAATCTCAAGTACCTCAAAATTGAGCTCGAAGTTCTCCAGCCATTATTGCCTTTTTGCTTTTTATCCAGCCATGGATAATTAAGTGACCTCAACACATCTGGCATCGTAGCTGCACCAGGCAAATTCCTTCGCAAAATCCACTTTATCCTTACACCTCTTTACAGTCTGTTCCCGAGAAAGGACTGGCTGCATCCTTTCTGGAGGAAGTCATGTCATTCCTTTGAACATGCTAGTCAAGGGCTCCAGAAAAATAAGACATCTTCCTTTAGCATCTTATTTTGTTGTCAATTTTGAAGCAGAATAGTTTTCTTTTGGGAGGCCAGTCCACTAATCTCTTAAAGGAAAAACTTGCATCTTCCTTCTGCAGAAGAGTGTTGAGTTTATGAGCAGCATGGTGTTATATGGAGGCTTCAAATCAAGGGATTGTAGCATCTCTACAGTTGCATGTATATTCTTACACTGGATACTATTCCAAGGCAAGTAACAGATGAGCCTGGATGCTGCTCCCTGGGATATAAACCCAGGTGGCACAGAGTTTGAGGTAGCTTGTGCCAAAATAGCATGAGGGCATATAGGTAAATGGCAGTGTCACACATGGAGTTTTACTGTGTATGCTGTATGCCTTGGCATAGAATAGCACCTTGTTAAAATATCTGTGCTGATAACAGGGGATTATAAATTAATTCCTGCAGTTTATAAAGATATTTTCACAAATTGAGTTCTGCAAGTGATTTGGTCTAAAACTGGAGCTAATATCCATCCTATTAAGCCTTTCTTTTCAGAGGGAGGTAGCAAAACAGCAGCTAATAGCTAGGGAGAAGGTAGCTTCAGCTGCTTGGGAAGCACAGCCACCAGCAGCAGCTCTCTTGCACGCAGTGTATCAGCATGAGCAGACACCACCTAACCCAGCAGTGCATGCTGTGAATAGAGCAGCAAGCTGTCTGTGGCATTACAGGGATTAGGCAGACCAGAGGGAAAACCGGGAACACGTTAAAACTGCCTCACAGACACTAAGCAAAGCACACTGGTCAGAAGGGGATTAAGTACTTAGCAGGCAGACCAAGGCTGCCAGGCCCACCCAACATGGCCTCGGAGAGCTCCTCCCCAGGAGAGGAGATTTAGATTCGCGCCCCC
>JAVCKT010034948.1:18712-30299 GCA_032273925.1 Rhynchotus rufescens
GGCTCCGGGCGGCCGCCAGGCCCCGGCGGTGGCGGCGGCGCCAGCGCGCGGCCGCCCGCGCCAGGCACCCGCTTACATAAGCGCGGCGCCGCCATGGCAACCGTTTACATAAGCGGCTCTGACTCACGGCGGCCCCGGCCGCGGCGGGGCTCTTTAAAGGCACCCGTGCCGGGGCCGCCTTCACGGGCGGCCGAGCGCAGCCCCCAGCACCGCAGCGCCGCGGACACAGCTGCCGTGCCCCGGCTCCCCCTCCCCGCGGCCCCTCGCGCGCAGCCGCCGGGGCGGCCGTTAACGGCCGCGCCAACGGCCGCGCCCCGCTCCCTACCCGGGCTGCGGCGCGGGGGCGCCGCCGGGCTCGTCTCCGCCGCCTCGCCGGGCGCTGCTGGGGCCGGCGCCGCCGCCGCCTCCTCGTCGTCCTGAGCGGGCGGCGAGGGGGAGCCGGCGGTGCTGGCGCCGCTGCCGCCGCCGCTGTCCTGCTCCCAGCCGTCCCAGAGCCAGGGCCGGTGCGCCTGCTCCAGCAGGCGGCGGCTGAGCCGGTAGCGCAGCAGCTCCAGGTAGCAGGCGCCGCACGACTCCCACTTGGGCTCCTTGAAGCGCTTCATGTACTCCGTCTTGACGCGCCGCGCCGGCACCACCATGGCGACGGGACCGGGACCAGAACCGGGACCTGCTCCTGCTGCCCCCGCCGCCGCCCGCGGCTCCCGCCCCCTCCCGCTGCAACGTTTAAATCCAAACAGCCTGGCTCCCGGCGCCCGCCCCCGCGCCGCGCCCGGCCAATCGCAGCGCGCCGCCGCCACCGCCCTTTGTGGCGTCACGCCGCGCACCGAGCCGGCACGCGGCGGAGCCGCCGCTCGCGCGGAGCGCGGCCCGGCCCGGCCTGGATCGCCTCGCAACGGAGCGGGTCGCAGAGCATCAGCCCGGACTGGATCGCAGCGGAGTGGAGCGGAGCGGCCCCAGCGCCTCTGAGCAAGGCGGGGGTGCGAGGCTCGAGGGGAAAATACAGTGAAATGCAGTGCAATATCACAGTTAAAAATCTTAAAAAACAAAAAAAAAACCTCTCAAAAATTAATTACAAATGCACTAAAGCAGAGTATATTCGTCCCCTTTCTTCCAGCCTATTTTGCATGCAAAAACAAATCTTTCTTGCTTCCATTTAAAATCAGATGAGTGAATCTGCAAAACAGGTGTCAGTTATCGCCTTCCTAAAGCTGCATTCGGACTCCCAAAACGGTGTCAGATTCAGGCACGCTGAGCCCGCTTCCCTTCCCTTTGGCTCATGGGAGAAACATGTCCTGTGTTCTGGGGATGCAATGCACGATGCAGCCCCGCTTGCACCAAATTTTAATTTAAACTCCCATTTAAAACCCCGAAGTCTGTACCGGGTGTTTGAACTAATGCAGCGGGTGTAGCAATTCCCTTGGATGCTCCGGCATGGCGGGCTCTGTAGCGGCAACGAAGCTCCGTGGGCGAGCTGGATTTTAAGAGGAAAAACAGAGAAAGAGGCTGCTAGTAACAAACAGTAACAGCCTTTCTCTCTGCTGCCATAATCAGCTTTAAAATCCCTCCGTGGGGGAAGCGGGAATCTCCCAATCCGGCGCCGCACAGGCCGCTGCGCGGGCGGGCGGGCGGCAGCAGGATGCGCAGGCGATGGAGGCCTCCAAGGTTCGTGGCCCTCCCGCGCCACGCTCCTCGTTCCCGGCGCGGCACCCAGGTCCCGGGCACGAGCTGCTGCTCTCCTCGGCCCCATAGCTGTGGCGCCCCGGTCCGAGCACCGTGAGCGCTCCCAGGCTCTCCCCTCGGATCAGGCCGCGCTGCCGTGCCCGTTGGGCAGCTCGTGCCGTGAGCCCGTGCCGCAGCGCGGGGCACAGGCTCCGATTCGGGCGGGCACCCTGAAAGGGGGATTTCTCCCCCACCGCACGCGGGCCGGGGCAAGGCACGGAGCCCCCCGTGCGTCCCCCAGCCGGGCAGGGCTCCCCGGGCCCGGCCGGGCGCGTCCCCCGTCCGACGCACGGGGGCACTGGCTGCTTTGCACTAACGCTTGGGAACACTTTTTTTTTTTTTTTCTCCCAACATGGAGAAAACCATATTTTTCCCTGTTTTCTCGCAAGAAATGGCCAACCTGCCTTAACTGAGGTGAATTAAAAAATCCAAGCGGACACAGACTTCGTTGCTGGAAGAGTTAGGATTTAACAAAAGTTTCCGTGGCTTTAACGCAACGGGCAGTAATAGGGAGCCATAAAAATCTTTTCCCCTCTCAGTGTTTTTGTGGACTTTAATGTTCAGGAGGGGCAACCAACCCATTTTTTCTTCCTCCTTATCCCTATTCACTATCCCTGTTCCCTGTCCCTGCTTTGGGAGCAGATGGGCCATCCCCTGCCACCCTCAGTGATACCTCTGTGGTCCCAGCACGATCCTGTTATTGCTCAGCACCACCTGTCCTAACAGCAGTGTGTTCTTAGGAGATAACAAGGCACAAATTGTATAAAAATACCTGTAACTTGAGACATCACTGGAGTAGGTTGCTGTCGGGAGAGCTGGTTGCTCCTCCACGGACCTCAGCTCTGGTGTCCTGCTCTGCTGTTGCCGTTGCTCCCCTTGGGCAGGTGGTGTGAACGGGTTTCATGAGCACGGGCAAGCTCTCAGGTCTGCAGTATTTGCCTCTGTGTCTGGATATTTGTGCCTAGTTACTTAGGTATATAACTATTCCCTTCAAAAGCACAAAACTTTGCTGTGGGATGACTGGCAAAGGAGCAGCCTCGCGGTGGCAACGGCGCAGACACTGCCATGGTGCCCAGGTATCCGTCAGCGAGCAGGGCCGGGGATCCCTGCCACAGCGCAGGAGGGCTCGGCCGCGCCGGAGCAGCTTCCCTCGCTGCTGGGGAGGAGAGGAGCTGCCCTCGCGGAGCCCGGCTCCCGCACACTGCCTTTCCTCACTGGGCTCTGCGCTCCTCACGGCAGGTACCTCGTGCTACGAGGGAGCTGCTCATCCGCAGGCCGCTCTGGGTTCTCCACGAGCAGAGCCATCCCGCCCATCCCAGCCAGGAGCACGTTCGGAGGTCCCAGAACAGGCATCCCCCAGGTGCAGATGCAGATGCAGCCACCCCCGGGCCTCCCCGCAGCAGCTCCACACACTCACAGTAGAGCTATATAAACACTCCTCTATCCCTTTGTTTTGGTTTTAGTCCTAATGGGCTTTTGGCTTCAGTAGCTCGTGGCAGAGGCTTTCAATGGCTGAGAGTGTTTAATAAACTCCTTAGTTATTAAATAATCCCACCTCCTGAATGACTCCTGAGTGAGATTTGACAGTATTTAATATGATGATATTAGCGCTAAGAAGTCCGAAAATTTCCACTCTTGCATGTCCAGTTGGATTTTTTTCTTCATTAAAATTAAGAAAAGAGACCAATCATATCATAACACTGAAATTCTAAGCAGTTTTTTTCCTTCTCAAGTGCTTTTCCCCTTAGGATATTAATTAAGCTACTTAATACTCTTGCTCATTGGAAAGCAGACAGATAGTTAAGTCGAGGGTTTCCAGACAAATCAGCGGCAGAGCAACGAGTGACAAAAAGTGAGTCCCGAGGTTATTTTGCACAATGCAATCACAGAAAGACACGGTGCAATCATAGTTTTTATGATTTTTTTCACATGTACTTTTTGGCTTGCAATCTTTCACCGTGGCACTTTGTGGTGGTCCTAGGCAATAAAGGAGGGTAGAAGCTGGTTTATACACACCAGGAGTGGAAGGCTACACATCAGCCTGGCATTGAAGTGAGCCATCTGGCTTCCCCCAGCTGGGCTGCTGAGCTGCCTCTTAGGTAAAACCTGGGGGGAGACGGAAAAATGAGGAAAAGAAGTGAGCTGTTTCTCACATAGAACTGTATTTGTAAGTATTTAATATCATAAAACCCCGACAAGTAAAAATATTTTGACAGGCAGGGAAAGCAGGACTGTTGCACAAACTTCCTAGATATGTATCCATCATTGAAACTCTGCCAAGGACTGGGGGGAGCAGTCCCTGTCGCCTTGCAAAACAAGCAATCACAGTGCTAATAGAAGCCCTGTTAGGCCAATGGTTGCAGGGTCTTTGGGTTCACGGTTTATTGTCCCGTTTCGCTCTGCACCAGCTCTGCACAGGGCAGCACAGTCAGGAGACAAATATTGGAAGAGTCCGCTCAGATGCTGTGTGAGGTGGGTGGCTCTGCAGCATCACACTTTGCTGAAAAGTGCTCAAAGCAGCAAGAGTAAGATCGGGGCAACCTGTTGATGCTGCTGCCCACAGCGTTATCTGCAGGCACGGGTACAGTTACCCACGGAGCCCATACGAGCATTGGGTACCCATGATCCAGCATTGTTTGAATGGATCCTGAAAGAATGGGGAAGGATAAAAGGAAGTAAAGCTGGTAGCCCTGGTGGACGCAGAGTCCTCGTTAGCTGGTCCATGGACACCACAACCTGCCCATCATGAGGGAGGCTCCTAATACCTCCCACCAGGCAGGACATGGATCATCCCAGCTCAGCTTGGACACAGTGAGACCCATCCAGGGAAAGCTGGAGCATCCCAAATGCCCCTCTACAGGCACGTCAAAGGATCCCACAGCAGGGCTGGCTGCTCTGCTGAAGAGCAGCTCTTGGACATGAGTCCACAAAGCCACCTTTCACCCCTATGGGGAGAAAAAGATACCTGTCTTAGAAAAGGGGTATGTAAGAAAACCACATGCTCAAAGGCATCTCCAGACACCTAAACTCTTGTAGCTCAGGGTGGCTTTTGCCAAAATAGCCCACTGCAATTTCAGGAAGATAATTTCATGCTTGAAAAATCTTCAATTTGCAACTGAAGGGCTAAGCAAAAAGCCCAACTAAGCAAAAAGCCCAACAACAGCATATTCCTGAATCCACTTTTAGGCATCAAAAAAAAGAAAAAAAAAAGTGTTTGCTCACTGCTGACTCTTGCCTGATTTCACTCTCAGTTTGCAACATCTGTGCAACCAAATCTCGTGGCAGACACTGTTCCTCCCTGCTGGAAGCAGAGGAGAGGATCTCATCCCAGAGTAAACTCCATTTCCAGGGCTTTTCCTGCCACCGCAGGCTTGGAGGTCTCCAGTAACAGCAGCCCCGAGGCCTTGCCCTCGCGTTTACCCCTTTGGGAAGTGCGCTGGAGAGCAGGATTAGCGCGTCTTATCAGCGAGCTGCTGCCATCGGCTGCCCCTTTGAGTCAGAGGAGCTGGGACCTCGGGAGGGCAGGACGGGGTTGGGGATGGCACGGGGTTTGGGGAACGGCATCCCTAATATGGTCTCAGCGGTGCTGACTGGCTGGGGGCTCCTGCCGGAGCAGTGGGCCCCTTATAAAAGCACCCAGGTCCTCTCATGAATGCAAACCCTCCTGGGAGTTAGCGGGGAGCGAGAGGGAGGCTTGCTCGATATGGGAATTTCATGCGCCTCCTGGAGATTATCCAGGCTTTCTTGGGTTTCAGCGCTGCGCTGGGAGGCTGCCCAGGCTGTGAGTGCGCTGGCAGCGAGCGGGACACGGGGGCTCGGGCAGAGGAAGCCCCGCTCCGCAGGCCACTATGTGGGCCGCTGTGCAGGCCGCTGTGTGGGCCGCTGTGCGGGCCGCTGTGCAGGCCACTGCACAGGCCAGTCTGCGGGCCGCTGTGCAAGCCGTGCCGGCTCACTGCCCGCTGCGGGCGGGCGGCTCCGTCCCGCACTCCCCTCAGCTGCTCCCTCTGCCGTGGCGGCACCGCAGCCCCCCAGGTGTCCCTGCTGTGCCCCTGTGTCGGGGCAGGAAGGGTCATGGATGGCCTGCAGCTCTCCCGGGGCACCATCCTGCCGCATGCTGAGGCACCTTCACCAGTTCCTTCCCTCCCAGTGGGCACCTGCTACCTCTTCCCGCGTCTTAGCAGGCTCTCCTAACTCTGCTACCTGATCAAAACACTCCCACGCTCATCTTAAGGATGTTAATAACAACCAGTTGCCACACAAATCCTGCTGTTCTTTTTTTTCCTTCCCTTTGCCTATCCCTTGCTTTCGGAGGCAAGTCAGTGTATCAGCTGGGGCAGCACTTTCAGGTAACGCCTCCTCATTTTCCCAGTTTGCCGAGGAGGCCGCCCAGGCCATATACAGTATGACCAGCCTAATACCTCCTGCAGGGCCAGCCTGAACCCATGCACACTGATCTGCACTGCTTCTTTCCCAAAAGGACGTTTTCCTATCCAGATCCTGCCAGGCAGTCCCAGAGCGATCCAAGCAGTGCTGCCTTGCCTGGGTGCTGGTGTCAGGAAGGGTACAAGATTGCACTGCTGGCTGGTGTAAATGAGGGTCAGGAAGGGCAGCACTCTGCTGAACAGCTTCTCTGCACTCACACATCAACGAGGGGGAAAAAAAGGGAAGGAGAAAAATAAAGATAGAAAGGTTTAAATAGAACATGTCCTCCATGCTGGACACCCATCGCTAAGCAAGACAAGTGTCTTGAACAAGTCCTCACCGTCATGAATGCATTTTCTCAGATGTCACCAAGAAGCATCAGTAGGAGATGCGGGGAAAGCAAAGCCGCCTTTAAATGGACGCAGAGTGGACACACATCAGTGTGCGTGCGTGGATTTATTCTTGGTCCTTTGGGGTCTGCAGATGTGCAAAATCCCATATGGGGATGTTCCTCCAGCCCTTCTGTGCAGGGGGTTAACTCAGCCACCAGCTGTGAGGGGGATTAAAGCCTTAGGGCGCCCTTCCTCGGTCTCTGTGGCGCCGCGGGCTGCAGCCGCACACCGCGCAGCGCTGCTCTCCTCCCCTTGGAGAGCCTCGCTGCACGGCCCACCCTGCCTCTGTGCTGAGCCCGAGGGTCTCCAGGCTGCTCTTGTGATAATTTTATCCCCAGAGGCCTGCTGGCCGGCCCCGTGTGGCTCCCGGGCTCAGCAGTGTCCTCATGGACAGGAAATCCCCAACCAGCCACCGCAGCGGCCAGGGTTACCATTCTGAGGCGGTCGGGAGCAGACACAGGCAGTGCGGCACAGGACAAGCCCCAAGGCTGAAGGGCTGGAAAGAGAAGGGCTGCCCCACCAGCTGCCCCGAGCTCGGTGCCGCTTGCGCATCCGTCCGCTCGGCCCAGCGGCGCTCGCGACCCTCAGGCCTGAGGGAGCCCCCAGGCCGGACACACGTCCCTCACTCAGCCCTGGTCGCTCCTGCCCACCCAGGGCATTTGCAGACCAAGCAGGGGCTGGCAGGTGAAAAGATGACCACAGATTCAGCCAAATCTCTCTCAGAAACCTCGCCCTCCTTCATGTCGCCCAGAAAACCCACAGAAGGCTGGTGAGAACACAGGGACGCTCTAACGCAGAAACCATCCTTAGCACTCCAGCGGACAGGAAAGGTTTTCCTGGTTTCTGGCGGAGCAGCTACCATGATGGGCATCCAAAAAATGTTGCAGAGAAATAGTCCTTTCATTCCTTCAGTGCCTTGCTAAATTCTCCTTGCTGGAGAAAATGTGTATTCCCCCTCCATCAAGATTTCCCCTCAAGGAAGACACAAAAATATTTAAATAAAAATACTTCAGGCTAATCCAAAACACAGATAATGGGCTAGAAATTTTATCTGGAAGAACAGCCATGAAAGCCTTATATTTACTTATTTATCTATGACTTCTGATTTTTAAAAATCCTTCTCAGTGCACATGGCACCTCAAAATTTTAACTTATTTTGACATTTTAATCCAAAATATTTCTCCAAAAATTTCATTTTTTTTCTCACACGTTTTTAGATTTTCATCCCCCAGTCACCTTTTTCCTTTAGTCTCCATTTCATTCAGAGGTTAAATTATACATTTATGGTCACCTCACACTGCAGTCACCTTCTTTCTGCTTGGTGGCCTGTTTGTCTTCCGCACTTGACACCAACCCTCCCATTTTTCTGTGTAAACAGTGATTGGAGGAACAGATGGGAACACGGTACCACAGGATGAAGCACAGCATCATATTCCCGAAACCTGGATGAGACCTGGATGAGAGCTGCCTCGGGGTGAAGAACCCAGAGGAGGGTGCACAGCCCTCATGAGGAGAACTCCCCCGTGCTCTCAGCTCCCAGCGGGGCGCAGGGAGCCTCCTTGTTGGGAATTGAAGACAGACCTGGAAGTCCCATGCCGAGGCAGATGTGGATGTGGTGTCTGCAGGCGCTTTCACAGCTTGGCACTTCCTAAAGCGCCCTCGGTTGGAGCAAACCCCTGCCGTGCTCTTCTGGGCCCTCTTTGCCCAGCAGTGAGGAGCTGCTTCCCACTGATGCCGCTGGACAGGCCTGGCTCTCCCGGACATGCAAGGGAAAGGTTCCCTATCCAGAAGTCAAATACCACCTTAGCTCCACTGCTCCCAAGGCGGGTTTCTTGCAGCAATCTGCAGTGCCCTTTCTCGTTTCACTTCCACGTTATTCCCTCGGTTCCATCATACGCCACCGGAATCCCTTCCACAATTGGGAATGCTTATTTAACGAGTCAGATATAGCAAGGCATGAACTTATAAATAGAGAGGGGCATGGCCGGGGACTGTGCAACGTGACTCACAGGTCAAACCGCCAGTGAAGAACTTATCAGACATTCACTTTAAATATTCATTTTGCAATACCAAACCCTGCTCACGGATACACTTACTATATGAAAAATGACACTCCCATATACAGTCAGTTTATTTATGGTCATTTCTCCAAAAGTTCTCAGAAGCCACTTACCATCTTGCTCATCAGACAGACACCAGGATTTGAAAGGAAATTGCTTCCTCAGAGCCTGGGCCTTCCCTTGGTTCCAGCTCTGTAACTCTGCACCATTTTCCAAAGCAAAATAATTTTACTTGCAAGAGTATCAGGTCCTACAGTTATGTCATACTGCATTTTCTCCTTAATTATTTCTTTTCCACTGATGTATCTTATTTATCAAAGCAACAACTTCTATGAAATACCTGCAGTGATAAAGTTAAACTTACCACTTTAAAGATAAACTTATCACTACAAAATTTTCTTTATCAGCCTCCCTTAACATAAGCCGATTCTTCGATAGAAAATAGAAAAAAAAAAAAAAAAGATGTAAGCATGAAATCATCAATAAGAAACCAAAGAGCAAAGTATTAAAGACAAACAACAAAGAGATTTCAGGAAAAGAAACGGGCAAAGGGTTTTGTGGGTTTTTTTTGTTTGTTTTTTGTTTTTTTTTTTTTGTCTTTTACTTCCAGATGATCATTTCATGGTCTCGAGCCATGCCAGATTCTGGACTTAACCTTCCTCTTGTTATTGTTTTAATTACTAACAGTTTTACTTCTTAATCTAGAACTTGACCGTGCAACTCTTAAAATTTTACCCAAACTAGCTGGTCTCTTGTTGGCTTCAGTGAGGATCGCTTGCATGAGTCAAGCTTGGTGCTTTGGACAATTTGTTCCTTTTCCCTTCATGTGCATCTCCCTCCCTCTGGCTCCTGAGTCCCTGTGCCCAGCACATCTCACACTGGAGGCTGACCTTGCAATTTGCTTCCATCTTCTTTATATTTAAAATACAATTCTCACTCAGCAGATTTGCCCCTAGGCAGCCTTTGTCTGGGGAGCTGTTGCCTCTCCTGAGATAGTCCCAGCTAAGGTGGGCTTGACTTCAGCGGGATAATGTGAATGAAAACAAAGGCCCTAAAATGGATTGCCATGTTTTTTCCTAAGACATTTATCCCAAGTGAGACCTCTTGTATTCACGTCAACTGCTCCAGGGGAAGTTTCTTGCAGCTTGAAGGTTTTTACCTGCTGCAAACATGTTGGTCCAACACAGCAACCTGCCCCTGTGCCGGGCAGTGCCTGGTGAGAGAACAAGGGACAAGAGACATAGCTAGAGATCCCGAGGCCTTCTGCAGCCACTGCAGTCTCTGGGTTGTGGCCGTGCTTGGAAAACGTTCAGATTTCAAGACTTTCACCACCAGTATTTGTGCCAGGAAACTGGACTGCATGACTTTCAGAGCTAAATTTAGGGTCGCAAGTATTTCGCATTCCCCAAGCACCTTCTGTGGCGGCATCTCCAATCCCTTCCTGAGTGTTAGCTGTTGCTCGTGATCCTCCTTTGCAACACAAAACAGAAAAGCCACTTTGCCAGCAACATGCGAGTGTTGACCTGTTCATGGTCACGGAGGAGAAAACGGAGATGGGCTTGGGATCTCGGCATGGGAAAGGGAAAAAGGAAAAGAAAATTGACTTCCTAACACTGTCTTCCATTTCTGCACCACAGTAATGTAGTGTTGCACCGCTAACAGCACCACTGGGCCCACAGCGAGGCAATGCTAGAACTATTTCCCAGTGGTGGCGGATTGGGAGCCTGGGAGTTCCCGGGTGCCTCCGCAGCCCAGACGCAGCCCGGATGGCCGGTGGGGATGGGGCTGTGCAGGGCCTGGGCCACGCAGAGCTGCTCTCGTGAGCGCAGAGCAGCGCGGGGGGCTCCTGCCACCCCCTGGGGTGACACAGCGGCCCCGCTCTGTGCGCCCCACAAGTGCGGCACAGCTCACACCTCAGGCCTCCTGCCCTAAGAGCACTGCTCCACAAGGGAAAGCAAAGTCATCCCGCGTGATGCGGGCGCCCTTGGAAACCTCGTCCTCTTCCTTTGGGATGGTCTGCCTCGAGCTCCCCGCTGCTTGCAGGCGCAGGGTCCCACTGCACTCCTGCGCCTGAACCCATGCTCAGACAGCTGCTGCCTCAGGATAACAGCATTTGACCTATTTTTCCTGTTTTTACCCATTTTTTCCTGTATTTTTTTCCTTTATATTTCCTACTTTTCTGAATCCACCCTAAGCAAACGCTATCCCGTATCCCACTATACCTGCAGCAGAGCCGTGCAGACAGGGCCTCCTGCACCAGGTGACCCCAGCCCCATGGGGATACCCCCCCAGGCTGCACTAGGACACGTCGGGAGCGCAGGATCCAGGAGCTCGGGCCGGGCCATCCCGGTGCAGCCAGGCGCCCGCTGCGCCAGAGCTCCGTGAGCCCCTTGGCACGCACTGCAGCAGCCTTCCCTCTCCCCTCCTTTGCCAGCGGGATTTCTCCACTTTAAAGGCTCCGCATCCCTGCCCCGGTGGGAGCAGGGCAGGGGAAGCGTGGATGGGGGTATCCAGGGCAGGAAGGATGTGCAGGGGAAGGAAGTGGCTTCCAGGAATCTCTCTCTAGACATATATAATGTTGTATTTACTTACATAGACATCACACGTCAGCCAGAAGCTGCCGGGCCACTGTGTTTCCCAGTTCCTGTGTAACAAACAGCCTGGCCTCAAGGAGGGGAGCTCCTCGCCACTAGGAGCTGGATGGATCCATCAGTCATCCCTTGGTGATCCATCAGTTGGCTGATCCGTTACACTCCTCCTCGCACACACATTTTCCAGTCTTAAGAGATAACGGTGAGGACCCATGCATCTGAATAACCATTTTAATTATCTTGATTCCATAAAGAAAAGAAGAAAAGCAACCCCACAAGGGGCAATATTCTGTTTAGTTATTTTATTTCCCTGTGGATTAGTTTTATAGAAACAGATTTTTTTTCTATGAAGTCAAAGTGCTAGTGTTTCACAAATGTATCTTGAGAGGATTAAATTTTGCTT
>JAVCKT010034953.1:0-11971 GCA_032273925.1 Rhynchotus rufescens
ACTATTGTCAGGAGCTTGTCCTGTCAGCACAACCCCAGCGCTGCATTGTTCATGCATCATTTCTGAAGTAAATGAAGCTCATGCTGCCACACTGTGCATCCCACTAATGATTTTGAACCTGTTTCCTAATTTTGGTTACATTTCACAGGTGGCCAGGCAGGTATCTAATATCGCAAAACTTTCAGATGAGATATCTCTTGCAATTAGGATACCTGAGTTTTTCTCATGTGCTTTTCCCAGCATGTTGAAAGGCCAAAAGTTCTACACCAGTAGCAGAACGCTCAGATGAAAAGCCACCGAGTGACCCAAACTTTTGACAAACTTGATTAGATCCCCCATTTCCTGGATTTACTTTCATTGTATAAAATTCCTGTATAAAAGGCAGGGCAAGGAAGGAAATGAATAGCCAATTTAATAAGTTTTTTTACTATCTGTAGTTGAGCAAAATAGATACCATTTTCCTGGCTATTAGAATGACGTAAGACATTCAGATGTTTGCAACTGCTTGCCTATTACTAATGTACATGTAGTTGATATAATTGAGTTGTAATTGTCTGAAAGATGCTGGTCGTCTTCGCTACCACGCAGAGGTGGAAGCTTTGATGGCTGAGATGTCTTCTGACTTTGGTGCTCATTTTCCTTGCCAGTCTCAAACAAGTTCTGTATGTGCTACAGCAAACCCTGCCTCTCGGAGTATGTGGGGTATTTTGGTTAAGTTTGGTTGCTCTAAATCTTGTAAGGAGGTGGAATACTTGTAAAGTAAGCTCTGATTTTCATTTTATGTACAAAAATGAAGCTACTGATTTAATATGACACCTGCTATTTGTACTTTCAGAGCTAAATACTGTGAAGTACTAAAGTATTGCCATCATTTAGTCTCTTCAGTCTTCATTGTGCTTTGCATTCTGCCTGTTTCTATAAATTAGCATCATGCTCTATAGCCAGGCACACTTCAGTGCCCCAAAATACACTGTTTTTGGCTGTGCCTACAAGTAATGCTCTGTTGTGGTACAGGTCTTGTTACAGCAAAACATGAAAACCTCTGCTCTAGTCAAGAGCACAGTGCTTGCTTTCTTCATGCTGCGGACAAGAAGGTAGAGAATGGGCTTTTTATTTTACGTTAGTGTAGGAGAAGGACATATTGCATTCAGCTTTTCATTATGCTCTGGCTTGGAGATATATACTGTGGGTACTTCCTCTGTGCTAGTGTTTTACATTATAGATGCCCCATCTGTCTCCTTTTCATATTATACATACTTTCATTTGTTGTTTGAGTGATTCAAAAAAGCACTCTCCGGCTGTTCTCAGTACTTGTTTATTCTCCAAAAACCTTGAGAGCACTTTATAATACCAAAAAGTGACAAGCAGGGGAGCACTTATAAATAAAAAAATCACTTAAAGTCTCCAGCACAAATTAAGCTCATCAGCCACCCATGTGCTTATACAAGCCTTAATTTGCCTCATGCCATGTGTATCACAAATCAAGTGATATTTCAGTTCATTTCTTTATAGTGCCATGTCCTCTCATACTGCATAATTTTTATTGTGCTCCGTAGGTCATACTCATGTGTCTGTGGGTGATATTGTCTCTTCGTCAGGTACTTTCTGCTGCCTCTTGAAAGATGGTCATGTTTTGTTGCCTCTCGGATTCTTATTCAGGAGACAAGATAATTGAAACCTTGGGAAACAAGCAGTGCATAAACATGGGAGAAATGTTTGCTACATTTCTCTGTAAATTTAAGTTTGACACTGGTTCTTCTGAGCTACAGACTTAAAGGGCCTGAAAGCCACCCTTGCTTCAGCTGCCCTTGTCTCAGGACTCACCATCTTAGTTTCACACATGAGTACATTAGAAGATAACGAGCATCCAGATTGGCAAGTTGCTATTTGCCAAGGAAAGATGCCTTTTCTGGTCAGCTATCTGCTTTCACAGAGCAGGGAAGCAAACGAATGCCCGTGTGCCCGGGAGCTACTGAGAGGAGGAGACTGCCTGTTGCTGCTGCTGCTTCTCCCAGCCTCACCTGGCCGCAGGTCCCCCTGCACTGGGTCTGGCTGCGAGGCATGGCAAGTGGCTTTAGCTTTGAGTTTGCTCAGTAGCCTGGGGTTTTCAATAGGGACAATGAGGTCCAGCACATCCTTTTTCTTTATCAGGTTTATAAAGGATTGGGTGCTTATGTATGAAAATGTTCTTTATCTCATTCTACCTAAAGCAGTAGCAGGATCATACCTAGAGGCATGTTATCAAAGACAATTCACTGAATTTTGTTTTTACATTCCTGGTTTATACCAACCAAGCATTTAATTTACATCTTAGCTATTAATTAGTGCTCTGACAGACTGCTTTTGCTTGGAGGAGCCAAGTAATTTTGTGGTTTACTTGCATACCTGAGCACTGATATAACAACTGATTGTCAAAACATATTTCTAACATACAAATTGTTACTCAGTACATTTATTCTCTACAAACAGCTGCTTATTTATTACCAAATCATATTTGAAAGTGGAACCCAGTGAATTTCTTTCCCCATGGCTGAATTAACTCCTTGCTAAAGCTTGTTAGCTTTCCTTTACATTTCCTTGATCTGATGTAATTGCTCTCGGAAGGTCATGCCACATGATATCTGAAAGGCACCAGTTCTAGTGTTTAAGCTTAGTTGATCCCATTCCAGCTACGATGCAACCAGAATAGAAAAATCTGAAAACACAAGCTGTTGACATCTTTGTGCAGTCACAACAGTGTTTTATGATTCAGTTTCTTTTGGAATAGTTTTGGCTTTTTAACCTTTTCAGCTGTCACAGTGATGGCTTGTAAGTATAAAGCTCAAACTTGGTGTTCTGCAGCTAGCAGTTACTGAGGAGAAGGTATTTGACATAGAAAATGGTTTTGCAGTGCACAGTTCTTCAGCATAGAAAAAGTTACTTAGGGTGTCTGCAACAGCAGCTTTAAACTCTTTGTAACAATGAGAATAAGCATAATGTGTTAGACCAGGCACAGTTCTCTGTTATAATTTTCATTTAAGTTGCACAGGAGACTGTGCTTGTTAAATTTGTGATTTTGGGGTTCGGGTGGAAGATTTTTTCCTTTAAGTTTGAATTTTGTGGCCTACGTCCTAACTTTATTCTAAAGGAGCGAGCAGTTACAGATGCGTAGTGTAAGGTCTCATTTGCTTTAGTCTGATATATACTTTAGCCTGATACAAAACATAAACAATATTTTGCAGTCTACGACTTAAGTCTATAGTCTAAAGCCTATGTTCTATATGTGTGTATATATACACACTATTATATACTATATATACACTACTATACTGTTAAATATGGTCTAAAGCCTATAGGGATGTATGTGCTCAACTCCTGCTAGAATTCAGTGCTCCCCTTTTCCCCTGTACATCTGCATAACATGACAGACCCCAGTCAGGAGATGGAGGCATCACAAGGGACTGTAGCCAGGTACCTTGAAGCTGTCAACCCAGAATATCCTGGGTGTTGGTGTGTTTCCCCCCCGCCCCTGTAGTGGTAGATCCATGCAGGATCCATGCCCTTCCTTGTATTCCTTTTTAACCTGAAATCTAGTGTTCATGCAGTGCTGTATTCTAGCAGATCACACAAAAATAACTTGTGGAGAAGAGTTGTACACGGTCTTGGAATAAGTTACATGTATAGCTCAGTAACCTGCTATTTCCTTGTGGTATAATTTTGGTTGTTTTCATCTCCAGGTAGTATTAAGAGTCTTATGCTCTCTCTATATATTTTATAGCAGGCCAGGAACTTGAAATGAAGAAAGGACTGGAAGGTCCCACCCAGAAAGCTCTTCAGGAAGCCAGGCAACACAGAACTCTTGATACCAAAAGCTCCTCCTATGATCCAGTGAAAGATTCAGTGAGAAAGGGCAAGAGATATTAATGAAGGGCAGGAGATGTCTGAAGGTATGCAGCTTCCTTTGCTCTTTTTTGGTATTTAGTCTGAACAACATTTAAAATATTTATTAAGCTGTGGTAGTTCATCAGTACCTAAAGCATTCCTATGTAGAAGTACGTGGAGCAAGTAGATAAGTGTGTGTTTTTTTTTATTGTTAAGGTAAGTTTGCATCAAAGGCTGTTTTTTTCAGATAATAATAGTAGTTCTCATGAGCTGAAGTACCCTAAGATAGCAAGCTACAAGCCAAAAGCTTCAAAGGAAGAACACTAGCTGTCTTTTCTCTTTACTTCTGTAGCTTTGGAGAAATCCTGATCTATTTCATAGCACTTAAAAATTTTTTAAGTATTTCAACCTATCAGTTTTAACCATTTCAATCTATATAAAAGATATTTGGTACGCTAAAGGCAAAAAAAGTCATTCTTTAATAGTACAAGTTGTTAGACTTAAATATATCAGGTTGAATATAAGTTGTTGATTTGATTTGCAGGCTGTAGTCTTACTGTCTAAAATTAACATTAATTTCTGATAATTTTCTTATTGTTGAAAGGTTTTTCTACACTTCTGTAATCTACTTCCTTTTTAGAAGTTATACTTGGGAAATATAAAAGTTTTTAATATTATTCCAAAAAAATCAATGTGTTTTAATATCTAGATTTGTTTTTGGACTCTAAAAATCTACATGTGTGTTCTTGCTTGCTTTGAAGGATCTGTTAAAATTGTTTTTCTGAAAAATAAGCTTTTGTTTATGTGAATGTTTTAGAAATCTGCTTCCTTTTTTCCTTTCTGTCATCACAGGAATATGCCTATGGTTTATTTTCTGTGTGTATTTCTGTGAAGGCTTTTTGTGTGCGACATTAGCAATGGACCTCCCTTCTGACATCCATAATACTTGATCTGTTTGCATCTCTTCATTCACTTGAACCTCTAAATAAGAGCCCTTTTCTGGTGTTTTCTATGGCTGTCTTCTCGCTGAATATTGGAAATAACCCTAACCGCTTTCCATACTTCTTAGTATCTGAATATTTGAGGCACTTGCCATCCTGCTTTGCCTTTTTCTGCTCCACTGGTTAGAGACTTCTCTCTCAGACTGTCATTGATGTCTCTGGGTTTTACTTTGATTTGTAAAATAGAAGAATATTTCTCAGTTTGTGGAGTCCTGTTGTTTGCTCCTATTTCTACTGAAGCCCGTGTAACTTTTCCAGTAAACTTCAGTGGAATTATGCTTCAGCCCTGGAGCACAAAGTGGCACAGATAGTTTGCCCATCTGACTTAGTTGGTCTTTGAAATTCATGAGCACTTGTAGTTGCCTGAATCTGGCAAGCATTTGTGCTTCTGCAGATTTTAAGTTTCACAAATGAGTCCAGCAGAGGCCATGATATGTTTATTTAATCAAAGGATTGGAAAGCTGGACTAGCTCCAGAAAGAAGATATCAAAAAGTATATTTAAATATGAGATTTTGCTGTGGTTATGCAGTCTGAAATTAAGTATGAGGTGGGCAACTTTTTCCTACAAATCATGTTTTTTTTCCATTTGCTAAATGCATTATTCCCAGATATTTCCTTCCTTCTGATAAAAGATAATGCCTGAGAAGACTGTCCATGAATTACCTGTCATGACTGCCATGAATAATATGCTGTGGATGCTATGTTAAAATAATGTTGTGGATTTTATCTTTGTTGTTAGCCTCCTGCCTGGATTTCGCTGCAGCCTTGTAGAACTGCATCTTGATAAAAATGTTTTCAGTATCCTAAGATATGTTTGTGAATAATTGTTCTTTACCTGTCAATATTTAGGTAATACAGAAAGTGATCTCCTGTTACTGTGCTTTACAGGTAGTGTTTTGATTATTACAGTTATTGATACTAAACTATTTTATATTTCATTCAACTCTTTTTTGGTGGCCAAGATTACACATTGTGTCTTTTATCATTGCCAGTGTTGTATAGGTTGGAATCTGGTAGCTAGGAAATGAAATTGTTCTTAGTTAAATAGGTCTCTAATGACACTTGCTTCATTTTAGGTTCTTGATGTTGGTGGGACCTACAAGTCTTCTCCGGAGATGTGCAAAATTGCTATGTCCATTTTCAAGTCTAATTTCTAATACAACAAAGCAATAATCTGCTTGGCTAATTTGGGGAATTGATGTAATATAGGCATACATTACAGTTAACTGTCAATTGCAAACCAGAATGAAGTGAATGACAAATATATTTGGAATGGAGAAATAATCACAGTATTAAAAGTATTTGAAAAGAGAAGGTTTCCAGAAGAAGCACTTGGAATACAAAGCTGAGTAGTTTATTTGGGTTTATGTGCATGGAGGTGGTTTAAAGGAGAAGCACCATGTGAAGGTATGGCATGCTATACTGGCAAGAAACAAAAGGTTAATGTAAAATGACTGAGGCCATAGTTAACAATACTAATTGTTTTTTTTGGTTTTCAATCTTAATGTAGTTTAAATTATTCATGCATAAAACTGGATCCCTTTTGAATTACTAAAGTGTGATTGAAATATGAAGCAAGCACTTAATCCCTGAAAATATGGAAGAAAAGGCTCAGGCGCTCACTCACTGCAGCACTTATTTTAATTTAACTTCTGTATATTAGGTTAAAGTTTTTTGGTATTTAAATCTTCTTTTCCAATATTTAAACAAAGTCTTTGCATATGTAAACATCACTTCAAGAAAAATGAAATTTAACAATAGTGTTTAGTTTTCATGGTAATGAATCTCTAACATACTGTAAGAACCCTGACAGAAACATGTGCTGCTCATTGTTTGCCTTATATATTCAAACACTACTTGCCTTTGGAAGTAAAAAATAGTTTTAATTGTTTTTGTTTGAATATACTAAGGATATGAAATGAAATAAAATGCTAAGGGTGTATTGCAAACCGCTTAGGAATAGAAAATCACATTATTTCACTGTAAAATCTAATTAATTTTCACTGGAGTGTCACATATTATGAAGATATAGACTTTTCATAATTGCATTTCTTTTTCAAATCCAGACCTGACTGGTCTTGGTTCTGTCTAAAACTAGTTACTGCATAAAAGTTCATTTGTTGATCTTGTCTTTATACTTGCATGCAAGGCCCAAAGTGAAATCTGTCAGTAAGGAGACTGATCTGACAGACTACTGAAAATTTATCATCTCATCAGTCCTCAGGAGAAGTGTCACGGGTCTTGAAGTTGTTCCAGAAAGGTTCTTTGAGGCCGGTGTTTTTCCCTGCTACCTCACCATCAGACTTGGACCTTAGCACCAGCTTGTTTTATATTAGGCTGCTGAACAACTGTCAAACGATAACATCTCCACTGCTGGCAAGTAACAACTGTTCTGCCTCCCGAGGGCAAGGGATTGACGTTCCCTCGTGGCAGCAATCCTGCTGGAAACTGCCCTGTAGCAATTTATATCCAGAGGGTTTTTTATACCTGTGAAGCACAATCCATCTAGTCGACCGATATTTAAATAGTGAAGGTGGATCAAGACTATTCTAAATGCAATTGCTTATGTGAAACACCCTTGCTAAAGAGTGTAGGCTCTACAGCACATGACAGTTGTTTGACATAAGGAATGTTTACATAAAGCATTGCAGAAGTATTTGTTTTTTGATAGATGCAGCCTACTTTAATGCAGTGGAGCTTGGCCAGGGTCTTCTAAATCTGGGGAAGAAGCACAGGATGATTTTTTTTTGACTTTCACATGATACTTAAGAGTGTTTCTCTGTCCTTCTGTTTCTCCTTTCCTCTACATACTAGTTATTTCTTCAATTTCTATTTCTGCTCTTAGTGCTGTAAGATCTTTCAGCCAAGATACTGATTTAAAGGAGCTACAGAAACTTGCAAGCCTGGAATTTTATAACTCATAATGCAGGCCAAAGTGTGTTGAGATAACAATATTGTTAAACTTGCATCTTCAAGCTGACAGATCAATTTTGCATGTCTTTTATATTCTTAGTGGCACTTCTGTATCTGTCTTTACTCAATTTTTAGCTGGTGTTTGTACAGTCCAGGTAAGTGCTATATATTATAGATCACCTAAAGCAGATTAGCCAGTTGGATATGTAGTTTATTGCTCTTCCTGGGGAGCTTTTATTTTTGCAAAAATGTTTCACTCAAAAGCTAAAAGCAAACAAGCATTGCAAACCTGCAAAATGCTTCTATAGCACCTGTAAACAAATTGTTCTTTTGAAGTAATAGAGCAAAAATTGAGACTGTCTGCTGTGATTTAAATCTGTCAAGAGCAATTTTCCTGAGTTTCCACAGGTTAACAAGTAAAAACAAGCAAGAAAAAGAAAAGATCTGGGTACATACGGTGTCTTTTAAAAATCCTCTCATGCACACCAGTGTAACTTGTTGATGTGAGAATTCTTTGCATATATCATACTGGAAGATAGAATTAAATTCTCTGCACTTTCAAAGTATACTGATATATTTTAAGTTTTGGTTAAAGCATCTAGTTCTTGTAGCTAATTTTGTAAAAAGGCACATAGCTGTGACATCTAGCTGTTTGTATATGCATTTTTTTCAAGCCCTTAGCCTAAATAACAGGCTCGGATTCTTTTGTAGTTCTAGAAGTGTAAGAATATATTAAAAAGTGCTCTTTACTATAAAGAGATTCCCAAGCTTATTTCTTCACCCTTAATGTAAAAATTGGTTCAGACCAGTGCATGAATGCCACGTAATACAGCAACAGACAGATAAAACGTCAAGGAAAAGCACCCCGTGCATACTGGTGTTAGGGAGAAAACCCTGCATGTGCTTCAGCGTGGGTCAGTATTGATTAACATCTAAATATTTTTCTTGGTTTTGTCACGCCAATCTTTCCCACACTCCAGTACTTTTCCCACACCTCTTCCTATTCCCTCTTTCTTGTCTAACCAGATATTTCTTTGAACTGTTCACTTGTTAACCTATCTTTGTGCGAGCACGGTTAGCAAAAACTGATTTAAATTAGAAAAGACAAATCTTGTTAAGCCTTACATGTTTTCTTAGTTATTAGAGTATTAATTTGTTTTCTGATGTCAAAATGTCAAAAAGTTTGATCTTTATTCAAACATTAATATTTTAATAATAAATTGAAAGATCCCTATGGTTCTTCCAGTGCTAGGTGATCTTTCATCTTTCATATCTACAATCCTGTGTAAATTTAACATTATTCCCTGTGCAAAATCTTAATGTAAGACTATTAGGGAAACAAACATATTCCTGATTTACCAACTTTCTGTTTTTCTAGTTAATGCGATGTGTGGACTTGGTCTCTTGGAGTTTTTGGAAGAAAAGCTTGGTGACTTTGTGCCGTATGTCCCCTGCAGTTATTAGTGCGTTGAAAAGTTTGCCTGTTCGGAGGGGTGAGACACTTTGAAGAAAAGGCTTGAGAAGGGACTACTTCTTGTGGTTCTGCTCAAAGCTTTCATGCTATGCATGTGTCTTCAGTGACACATTACCAACACAGCTGTTATTTAGGGGATTATTCAATAATGACAAAATTATTCCTCAGTCTTTATTTCTATAAAAACATGTACATTATGATATCCCATAAAAGGTGCTTGCTATTGAGTGTCACTGATCTGCTGAGATTAAAGACCCCTGCTGTACTTGAGTTTTGGTACTGAAGGTTTTTATTACCGTCTTTTGTGCTGGGTTACTCATAAAACTAAATTTTATTGAGTAAAAGTTGAGTTGTTCCAAATTTATAGTATATAAAATGATAATGATTTTTTCATAATTCCTTTTTTGCCTTTCCCTTCCCCCAAAGAATGAAAATTTTATTCCTAGCCTTTATAGTGAGTTAATTCTTTTATTATTTTATTATATGGTCAGAAAATTCTAGCAGAAAGCTCTTCACAATCCATTTGTAGTTTAGTTCAGTTTTGCCAGGATAGAGGCAGCTATCTGGCATTCTGAGCTGGCAGTGGCAGTGCCAGGAGAAGAGGCTGTCAGTGCCAGAGCTGGGGTCTGAGGCTTGGTCAGAGCACACTGGCACCTGTGGAGATGACTGTTCTAATCCAGCTGTATCAGCTGCTCAGAAACACTTGGCAATGTCTTAAATTTTCCGCCTTTTTGGAAGAGTCCTTTTCAATTTCACTAGAAATTTGTTTTCTTCCATAGTTAGTGAATGTCAGAAGAGTGCTCCAAGTAGAGACCGTGGAAATCTAAGTTTTGTTCCTATTACCAGAGTTGTTACTACTTTTCTTTTTACAGATGGAGTTCATTCATCATGAAATTCATGCCAGAAACCCCTACTATAATAAAAGTAATGAGAGGAAGCAAGGGTAGCCTCTTTACCGTTTACAGCCAAATGTATTTGAATATGCTTTATGTATGTAATCAAGTTGTTCTGTTAATATATTAGCAAAACAGCTGGGATGAGTTTTATTACTTAGTCCTGTCTAGTAAATCTGTATCAATTCTAATCTGTTTAGTAATACTAATCTGTATTTGTAGAAAATGCATGTTTTAGGAATGAGATATTGATCTACCTGGAGCTTATGTCCTTTTCAGTGTGATAGGTGCACACACAGTAAAAACAGGCCATTTATCAATGAGTTTTAGGGTTTTCTGTATTTCTTCCCAGAATAGTGTCTGGGCATTTTGCAGCAATTAGGATCTGAAGCTCTGCAAAGTTGTTCAAGTTCTGGTCTATTACTGAAATCCGCAGTAGATGCCTAAAGGCTTTTGAGCATTCAAGGGCTCTATGCTTAGACTTGGTTGATAAAATTCTCAGGGGTTGTTTAAAAATGAAGAGTTAAATATCCAGCTTCATAGAATCAGATATGCAGTATAGTACAGAGGAGGTTAATCTTCTGATTATGTAACATCTTAAAGATCACCTTCCTGTTTTCTAAATGGAGATTTAACGTCTAGGACAGCAAGAAGAAACTTTGGTGTCGGATAGGGCTTTACTTAAGGGCAGTTAAACAGATTAAATGACTTGTTGCCACTGAAAGGGTTCTGTGTGTATCCAGCACAGGGCCAGGCAGGCTGCTCGGGGCAAGGGAAGCTGCAGCACGTGTCAGGGCAGAGGATCACCTGGCTGGCTGTTAGCATGAAACCTCCTTATTGCTCCCCACTCACTGCAGGGAAATGTGGAGTTAAGGTCCTACTTATTACATAAGATACCTAATACCTAAATGTGCTTTTGCAACATGATTTGCAGAAATATGTGGTTATGTGCTCTAATTTTCACATAAAAATTGTCTTCACTATGTGTGCTAGATATTGCTAACAATATTGAAGTACAAATGTCAGCTTGATCTTCTGCTTCACTTGAAAAGGAAAAGAGGATGCTATGACCTGACTCCTCAAAAAATATGAGGCAACAGAAGACTTGTAGCAGTCTCTTGGTGAGACAGTCTGAGACTCAAATAGGCATGGGACTAATGAAAGCACCACTCTTCTAGTCTAGATGGTATATTGGTTCTGAATGTACCAGTGTTTTGAACATAGAGGAAGGGTTTTAAAATTTTAAATTAGATTTTAGTGCTTCAAAATGACTTTGTTCAGAATAAATACCATTTGCTTTTAAGGAGCTATTTGGTGTCTAGGTTATCCTGACAGCAGTCACCATGTAGTATTTTTATTGAAAATTGTCTGTATATAACTTTAAAAGGCTTTTAAATTTCTGAATATTAAGGTAAGTATGTGCTTAATGGTGAGAATAATAAAAAAATGTGTGGAAGAAATGATGTTTTTGTGTTACTGAGCAGTACTTAAGGGAATGCAGTTCTGAATTTGTCCTGTGTGTTTTGTGTGGGTTTTTTTGCCATAATGCAAAAGATGGTCTTCATAACAGCCTGAGAATTGTCAATATGATTACAGTAAATTTCTGCACCTCATCTGGAGGCGAAGAATGTTTCCTCAGGAAGGGGATTGAAAGCTTGGGATCTATATTAGGGGACAGAAGGTATGCCTTGTAATACTAGTGTTGCAAACCTTTTGCCAGGTTTAGAGAAATGATTATCCCTCCTTGAAATCTCCTTGAAATCTCCTTGAAATCTCCTTGAAATCTCCTTGAAATCTCCTTGAAATCTCCTTGAAATCTCCTTGAAAT
>JAVCKT010034960.1:0-30958 GCA_032273925.1 Rhynchotus rufescens
GAATATTCTAGAATAAAAGGCCATTTTATTTCAAAACAGGATTCAGTTGGTTTTTTTTCATCCTGTTGTAGCTTCATATCCTGTTCTAGAAAGGATGCAGGATGTGAATAAGCACTTCTGTCAATGGCAAGAAGACATCCAAATATCTTTGTCAATTTGAGCACTCAGTTTAAACTCGGATAAGTTGCTGGGACCCCGGTTCCCATTATTTCAGTGTTCTTCTTGACCATTTATCTCAGTCTGTTCAGCATTCAGTTGGTTATCAAGGAACTAATGACACATTACGAGGATGATTTAGATCTTACTGGGTGAGTGAATTCTTTCAGGTTTTTCTTACTAGTGCTGAGATTGTCTACTTTTTGCAGTGTAATTTTTAGTTTTGCCCCTTAGAAACGTTGCTCTTTGCACAGTTCCATCTTTAAAGAGAAGAGTAAGTGGATGGAATTTAAGCTGAACGAACCTATAGTTATCTGCAGAATGAGAATTGAATTATTGATTTCAGGTCTTGCTTTGTGATCCCGGTCAATCATTTCAAAATAGGATAATTCTGTGAAAACATTTGTTTGAAACAAACTGCACAAGTTTTCCCCAAACATAATGAGCTTGTTTAGTTGATAGGGCTAGTAGTAATTTTCCACAACATATTTTCGTTTATTATGCTCTGGAAAGGCACTATAGAGATTTCAAGAGGAGAAAACCTAGAAAGATTATTCATTTCACATCCTCATGCAATTCTTTTGTAGGTGGCTTTCAACAAAGGGTGATATTGGATTACATTCATTTTGGTTCTTAATAAACTAGTAAATCTCCCATTGTTCTATGTTGTCCAATTATAAAAGCAATGAATATGAGACTAAGCACTTCAAGATAACCATAGCTTTAAAGATAGACAAAAAGCTTTATAGATTAAGATCAGAATAAAACTGCCATTTTTGTAGCATTTTGATGAATAATATTTTCTGAATTAAGGCATTCTCTCTTAGGAATGTCAATAAATTACTCTTTAAGTAGGAGCCATTGCAAATCTCTGCAAGATTTTCCTAATATAAAGGATACTAGAAAAGGAAATGAAGTAAATCTTTCCTAGAAGTCATTTCCTTGCTGTCTGAAGAAGTGATTAGGAAGGAGAGGAGACATCTGTTGGGATTTTGTTCTTGAAGTGGTCCTGTTCCCTTCCCATTTAGGACACGGTGCCTTTTCAAACACACTTTGCTGCGCTGTGTTCCAAGAACAAATTCTTCTATACTTTATAGAGGCTTTATTGGCAATGAAAAGCTGTCATCAGGATTTTAAAGTCTAGGATTAGGCTATTTACTTCATTTCCAAAGGTTTCCAAAATGGTTCAGAAACTGCTCCTTCAAAGGTCTGGGAAGGACATGAAGACAATAAACAGTTTTGGCAACAGGTTTCAATACATTGGGCAGAGATATGGACCACGGCAGTAAAATTTTAAGCAATGAAAATTAAAGAAAAAAAGTTGCAAATCACGGTAAGTACTGCTGGACAGAGTACCCTATGAGATTACCTCATCCAACTCAATAAGAGCTAAATTAAAAGAAGCTATTGGTCTATTTTTGAAAGATCTCACCAAAGTCTTAATGGAAAGCATGACCCTTCATCCTTTTAGTTACCATAATCATGGCTTGCATGCGACCTTCCAAAATTGTGCTTTGAGATAGCTGATGGTTTAGTATCATAATTGTGTCTGTTGACAGCAACAATCTATGGCCCTCTTCAGTGGTGACATAGGATGAACAACCTGCCCATTTGCTCATTCTAGTTGAACCCAAAGACACAATATAAGGGAAGCATGTGAAGAGGTCCATTGGGTAGGGAGCAAAGTAGATAAAGAGGAGACGTGGAAAGATACGGGTGCATGGGTTAATTATGCTCACATAATTTAACAGGGAAACAGAGGGCACATCCTTATCCTGTCCCTGATTCCCCTGATTTCAAGCACTTTCTTCTCTTCCCAGATGTCTGTTCCTTTTGAGGGGGAGCTGCTGGGCAAAAGCTCAAGATTCTTTAGCTCAAGATTGTCAGTGATATCACGGGACCAGGCCTGAAATTCCAGTCACAATTTTTGATCAGTTCCGCTGAAACAACCTGTTGTCTTCTCTAATAACATTTCCATTGGGAATATTCAGATGCTGAAGCTAAAAAGAAACATTTCATAGTAAGCAGTCAACTACACACACAGTGACTTTGCGTTTTTATCTTTTTGATTTTCCAGTGGGTGTATTTTCCTTTTATTTTTTTTTTCAGACCACATCCATCTGCTTCATAGTTCCTGCAAAAGCTAGTTTACATGCAATAATTGCCATTAAAAATGGAGGAAAAAGAAGGGAAAGCAAAACATAAATGCATTGTTTTGCTCCTTTTAAAGCACATAGAAACTACAAAACTATACGAGGCTGATTGATGGATGGGTTTATTTAATTATTACTTTCAGAAACTTGTTCTCTATCTTACCCATAGCAGGTGCAGGCTGTGACGTGGCATTTGCTCTGGTAATTATGCAGTTTTTGTAAATAGCAGAACAAGTCAGGATGAAAGATAGCAGTGCCCTCAGGTTGTGGGAAATTATTCAGCTTTCTCTTTACCAAATTTCAAATGATATGTATAAAAGATAAGGTTGCTTTGATTCCAGTTGCCGTCTCCCATGCCCCCACTTCAGAGTTAGTTACTTACATGGTGTGAAATTGGGAGCAAAAGAGAGTGGGATTGCAGGAGGGGTACATGGAAAGGGCTGTTTGTTGTGCTGAGTATAGTTATTGTAGTAACTTATTGTAGGAATAGAGTGAATCATTAGGCTGAATCAGGTACCTGTGGTGTGGCAGAGTGTCAGAGGACAGCAGGACTGATGTCCAGAGCTGAGTCCTGCTTCCCAAGGTGGTGGACTGCAACTAACCTTCTAGCACAACCTGTCTTCCTTGAGTCTCCTCCAACATCCTCCATTGGTCATCTGGGCACTTCCTTCTGAACCCTGTGTTTGAAAGAGTCTGTTCTTGGTGTTGAGGCCACTCTCCAGCTTGCCCACACTGTGTTTCTTTCCCTAAACAAGGTATAAAGAACAGGTGCTGTGTAGATAGTTGAGCATACTCAATTCTGTCTTGACCCCTGTCAACAAGGCTGTCATCCTCCAGCCATGAGGCGATCCTTCCACAAAGAAATGGAGCTTCTAAAGGGCCATAGTCACATCCTGCTTTTAATCTGTTCTCTGAACTTCTCCCCTTGGTGTTTGTGCTGCATAGCTCATACTTGCCTGCTGTATTAAGATTTGGTGCCCCAGCACCACTGGGTAGTTGATTGTTCCTTCAGCTTTTCGTTGGTATCACTGTCTTTTTCTACTTGGTCTTTCACAGCCATTTATAATATTTTTAAATATTATTTTCAAAATATTTTCAAAGCCCACTGTTTTCAAAGCCCACTATTAATCCCTTGGACTTCTTTCTACTACTCAGTTTGGTCCATTCATAGTGGCTCAGCTTGGTTGCCCAGGGCCATTAGCCACCTTGACTAAATCTTCAGTGTAAAGCCACGTCTAGGTGACTCAGTATTTTACCATCCCCATTCTAGGCTTGCGCTTCTGTGAGCTGCCTGATGTTTTATCAGATGTACTGAACACTTGCACTTCCCACTAAAATCAATAGAATTGATGGTCTTTGGCACCTACTGAAAAAACAGTCTTGCTTACTGATGGCAGTGTGTAAATAACAGGTTCTGAAATAGGCACCCTTTGGAAATGTTAGTTCATCTGCTATATAGCGAGGGTGCGATGAAATGAGAATAGAACTGACAATGGAAGCGTGCATTCGGTTTATATAAGAGCTTAACTGAAAAATATAGTGTTTCAATGGAAGGTGCAGAGTACGTATATGAATGAAAATCAGTTGATTGGTACCCTGTGTCTATCAAAATGAAAATAAGGTCATTCACAAATCAACATTTTATGGAGGGGAAGAATTTTTTTAATTAGGATTAAAAATATTATCTGCTTAAAATGTGCCCATGCATATAGTTCTGGCATAGCCTATGGCAACACCTATAATTTTAAAATAAAACTGTTTTTTTCCAAGAAGGAAATAATTTTGAGTGATAACTAATTTAGATAGTGCTAATTATATTGGTTGGAACTTGCAAGGGAGTCAATGGATAAAAAGTTGATTAAAGTTATAAAACAACAAGGAAAAAAACTAGCTCTGCTCTATAAAATGTACTGAACATTTTAGTGCTTGTTCCTTCCTGCTGTCTTAGCTAGTCTGTAAAGACAATTTTTCTGTATAACTGTTTGAAATGAAGCCAAATGAAAAAATAAGACCCTTTATATTAAAGAACAGTTTGAGTAGATGTATTCTATATTCTGCAGGTGTATCCTGTATCACTGCTATACTATCAGTTAAGATAGCATGATAAGTTATACATGACATTTTCTTGTATATCTACCGATTTATGTATCTATTTATTGCTGATTTCTTTATGGGCGTGAGATGGGACTCTGTTTATCTCATACTTTAGTTTCTCCATGTTTTGAACTAATAGTCAAGGTCACTGTGGCTGAGAGAGGCAGGAAGGAGTATCTGATGCAATCCATGAGCACTTCCATCCCCTGCAGCAATGCACTTCCATCCCTGGGATTCCTTGTTCATACGTTCACCCAAGTGGGTCAATGTCATATATGATACAAATACTACTGGACCCTACAGGTATGGAATCTCTTACATAATCTCTTTCAGGAGTGCCTTTTCTGCTCGGATCGCATAGACCAAGAAAATGCCATATTTACTTCTACTTGTTTCATCTTTGTCTTCACATTCTGCAGTAAATCCCTACTGCCTTGGTAGTTCACAGTTGACATGTAGTCTCTATGATAGGTATGGACAGATTCATTCATGGCATGGTGGCCTGAGACAATAGCCATGGACTGGACCCAGATTGTAGGGGGTAGAAAAGGAAGAACAGAGTCTTGCTAAGTTGAGTCATGGCAGATGAAGTTATCATTGCTCTGCTTAATCTAGAATTCTGCCTTTTCTCTGTTTTTAAGTCCTGCTTCTGGGAAAGCTAAGCTGATCCTAGCAGAAAACTACCAAAACAGACCCCTTGTGAGGATGAGGAGAGACAAACGATGAGTGTGATATGGTTGGTGCTAACTCATTACTAATTTCACTGATAATTTCTTCTTTTTCTTAGAACATGTGCTCTGTGCTCTCCTAGGATGAATAATTTAACAAGAAGAGAAGAACTTTAGTGAGTTTCCTCGAGAAATCAAAAAGATCTAGCCAGGCTACTGAAGGAAGAAGGAAGAAACTACTGTCCTAACTGCAGGACCTTGCCTGTGAGTGTCCTGGTTTCTACAACCATACAGGATATCTCTATCCATTATGCTGTTTCTTAGGTTCAGAAGTTTTTTTCTATGGAGGCTTCAGTTTTATGGTTGTTTTTGGTCAAATTTTTGATGCTTGTTGGAAGGAAAAACAGCCCAAAGTTTGGCACTCTTTTGCTTTGTGCATAAAGACGGGATCATGTGAGAAGATACAAATAAAAGGCAGGCAGTAATGCATTTATCTCAGGATAAACATTTCTCGTGCCTTACTGTGTGCTGCTTAATCAGTTGCAAGAAGGTAAGATTTGCACTCCAGGCTTGCGTTCCTGTAGAGCTAAACATCACTGCACCATGGAGACTGTGTGGGTCTGAGGATTTTGTGTGTAACACAAAGAAAATTCTGGTCTTGCCATGGTGAGACAATTTCACCATTCGAGTTCATCATTATTATTACTACTGATGTTTCTCAGACTCATATTTTATTTTATTTTGTATTAGCACATATTTACTTAAGGTGCGACTTACATTGCTCTATGAGCACTTCAGCCTTTTGAAAAGATCTTGTTGTCTAAAATTAGCAAGAGAAAGGAGAAAGATTAAAAGAAAGGGAAAGCAAATGCGAAACACATTTTTAATATACATCAGCTAGACTGTCTACAAGCAGTCTGACATAAGTTATCCTTTAATAGAGCTGTAAGAATAATTAATTTTTCAGTTCACTGGTCAAACTGAAAAACTGCGAGGGAGGAAGGTAAGGAGGTGAATGAGGTAGGAAGAAACAAGAAGAAATGTTCGGACCAACCTTAACTATCAGTTTCTCATTTTCTCTCAGTAAAGTAAAACAAATGTGTTATTTGTTCCTTTGAAAATCACCCTTGCTGGGTTTCTAACCAAAACCTTAATTCCAGAAGCAAGGCCCAAAGATCTTGCCTAAATGATGGGGAAAGAGAACATCTCTACCTCTGCATTTAAGTATATGTAAAAAAAAAAGTTATGTTTTCTTAACTACCTTTTGGGAACGCTTTAAAAAAGTAGTCTCCAGATCACCAAAAGTACAGAGCTCAGGGCAGGGTTATACTCTATATTGATATATAGTACATATATATTTATATATAGTTGTATATTAATAAGAGCACAGACTATCTCAGAAGGTATGGGTTCTCCTGATCCTTCTGCTAGAACTGTGGTACAGACTTGGTCATATCACTCTCTTCTTCCCTCTTGCAAACCCTTAGATTATAATCTCATCGCAGAGACTTCCAATGGGCATACGCAGTGCTTAATATCATGGGACCTAAATCAGATTAGGGGCCACTTGTTTTCACTTCATTATAGACAACAAACCAGTCCAAAAATACATATTTGTATGTTCCTGTCTGATAGAGTTGTACAAGTGCATTTCTTTGTGGGTAATCAGCAGAGGACTGAAAATAGAGATACACACAAAATACACTCCAGCAAAAAGGGCTGCTATAAGAAAAAATCTTTGAAGGAGTATTATCCAATTAGCATTGATAGCTCTGCTAATATGGCAGCAATTAAAATGTTGTTTGTGAAATAAATAGGAGAAGACCTAGATATTCTTTGGACTTACATATGAATAATGGTCTAATAGCTGGTGGAATGATTATAATGAAGCTGCTCATCAGTTGTTTACTGAAATAGCAGTGTATTTAATCAGTAGCAATGCATTCAAGGTGACTAAATATTAAATATGATTGGCAGCTTGCTGCTTGGACTAAAACGATTAAGTAACATGAGAAAGAAAGTGACAGGTGACTTCAGTTCCCTCAAGGAAACGTGCCCCAGCCAGGAAATGGGTTGAGGCTTCTAATAATATTGGTAACAAATAAGTGCTGAAATGTTTGCTTGCAGCAGTCAGTCTGGAAAGGAATGCAAATCCTGTTATGCATCTTTTTCATCCTGGCGAGGTTGCAGTGGCAGCAGTCGCCAGCACTAAGGTACTGTGCACTTCAGCTGTACTGGAGAGACTCCCACATGCTCGAGATGTGTCTGATTGCCATGCCAAGGAAGCAGCTCCGGTCTTTGGTGCTGGAACAAATGCAACCATCCATGTCAAAACTGGCTGAGCTGCGCTGGCCGTTAGTTGCACGGAATCTTGTGTTCATCCTTTCCAGAGTCTTTCCATTTCTGTGGGGTCAGGTAGACAAGAAATGGCATATTAACTCCAGAAACCTTTGCAGGTCAAAGGACAAAGCTGTGAGACTTAGTGTGAATCACCTTGCATTTGCCCCAGGCCAGAAGCAGGTTGCCCTGTTCTGGGATTGCTGATTGCAGCTCTGGAAAAGGAAGGCAGCAAACAAGAGGCTTCTATCACAGTGTCTTCCATGGGAGTGTAGAGTGGTCCTTTCTCTAAACCTCCGACTCAACATTCACCACTTTGGCTAAGACCATACTTCCATTTCAGATGGCTTCATGATTCCTACACAAGCATGAGTTTCCACTCCAGTTCATACCATATCCTGCGTACGTGTGAATTGTATTTAGTGCTAAATCAAAGCACAGGTCAAGACAAACATTTGTGCCAGGTCATACTACAATATGCAATAGTGTCCCTTTTTCCTGGGCCATGGTCTGAAAGACTTGCTGGAAGAGCCCTTCACTCCCTGGCATGCCCAAAGAAACCATTCATCTTTCCTGAGCACAACTAGTTCTCATCCTGCTACTGGGAAGCCCCAAATTAAAACTCAGAAGTCAAGGCACAAGTTAGAATAAGAAACTGGCTGGAGTCATGCAGGAAATCCATAAATGGACCAAGGTCTGGGTCCAAGTCCTACCTTCTAATGCAATGCTCTCATACCTTCTGATGCAACGCTCGTTCCATGGTGTCCTGAGCATCTCCCTCCTTTTTGTCTCTCTGGAAGAGGTGCCAAACCATGAATCTGAGAGTGGCAATGTAGTCATTGCTGCTGCTCTTGCTTCTCGTCATTGCTGTTGTCTCATCATTGCTGTTGTTTGCTTCTCATCTGAAGTAGCCCTAATAAAGAAGTTGGGGACTTTGGTGCTGCTACAAGGGCAGGAGAAGAGACCCATTCCTTACTTCGTGTCCCTAATGGGTTCCTAAGTGTAGCGTAGACATGAGTGTCAATGCCCTTTTACACAGAAAATAGAGAATGAATTCCAAACAGTACTGGAGACAGCTGACCCTTTTAGCACAATGCTTAAATATTCTAGTGCCGTGCCAAGGCAGCATGTGCAGAGTAAATATTTTAATCCCTAATTAATCACTTTGGTTAGATTGGTAAAACAGAAGTCTAATGAAAATAATTTGAAATTTCCTTCATGAATAATTGCATTGTTCAGGGGATTCTGGGAAGAGTCAACTGGCTGACCTTCCATTCTTGGGCTGCTCTATTGCTATGAGACTTAATTTGTGTCCTTCAACCCTTTTCAGTCACCGTCACGAGATTAGAAATACCTTTCATGCAGTTCAGCAGCAACTATGCAAAAGGACAGTGCAGTCAGCAGAGAGGTAAGAAATTAGTACATGCTTCCCTGCAGTGAAACACATACAGTATGGCACATAGGACAGGGCAAAGCTTCTTTTCTACTCCGTGTCCCTTTATTACGTTCTGAACATGATGGATTAGGTTGTTTATTGAAGTATTCATGGCCATTTTTAATTAGAGAGTTGAGGTTTGCAGGTTCCAGGGCTTTGGATATTTGCAGGATTGGAGAAGAATTTGCTTATTGATACTTCCTGATGACCGGCACCATGATTAGTCCCTACAGCTCCATGGGAATTCGTTTCCTCCTATGGGTCCAGTCTTACTGGTGGTCCAGTGTTAGGCTCCAATCCTACCTGGACACAACAGGTTGCCTTGTAGGATCAGACCTGACTGGTTCGGTGAACTTGCACCCTCCTTTCCACCTTCCACTTGCATTTCTCTACAAACTAATTGGTGAAGTTTAGCTATGATTTAAGTCCAGCAAGGTCTGCAGTGCTTCCAGGGGGACTTTCCCCTTGCAAAAAGTTCCTCCTAGCATCTGAGGCCTCTTGTCCTGTGTAGTGAATCATTTTGGAGCCTTTTGCAGTTCCTACTAGAAATCCATTTATCAGTCCAACTTTTTAGTGTTGTAAATATTCCTGAATTTACCTCTTTGGCAAGAGGTGGGAGGAGGACCAGCTGTATTGTACAGTCAGGAGCATAGTTCAGAGTGATCATGCATTACTTCTGCAAGGAAACAGTAATGATATATATGGTGGGACAATGGGTAGATGGAAAAGGACTTCTGTCCTGATTTAGGAGGTGGGCATCTAGAAAAGAGAAGCAGAGTCATGAGCATGGGTCAGTGCTTTGCTGTGGAAAGGTGGAAGGTGCAGTAGAAACTGGCTTGTGCCAGAAAACAAAGCTATTTTTGTAAGTGCCTGTAACAAATAGAGAGTTGCTTATAACAGTGGCTCAGAACCGGGGCTGGTGGGAAACTCTAAAAGAGTTTCCTATCTATCAAAAGAAGATGTAATTTTGATTTTGCTTTTGGGGACAAATAATAATCATTTTCTGATGTTGGTGGCTTTACTTAATGAAGTCAAACTTCTTGCAGTAATTATCATTTCGTGGTATCTTCCAGTCTCCACTTTCTGTCCTTTTTTTTTTTCCTTGCCTTCACTATTTTACTTTTTCATTCGTCTGTGCAGCGGTTGCTTATGGAAATTTGCAGATATTAAATTAACTACAGGAGGGCTCTGATATTGTTCTCTGAATGCAAGAGAAACCTATTGAGAACTAAAAGAAAAATTATTAATGAAAACTGAATGAGAAGGCTATAAAGTTCAAACAAAGAGCGTTTCCTACCTCAGAAGATCTGGATGCATGAAAAATTTAATGAAAATTATCCATAAAATGGTGTATTGTGTTTTGCTTCTTCAGCCAAAAGCATTGTTGAAATATTTTCATTCAATGCAGAATATATTGGATGATAACGATAATTAATGTACTGAACCTTTTAACAAAGAGATAATAAAGAATGTGAAGAGTTTATTATAAAAAATATGACCCTCTCCACAGGATTTGAACTTGCTACTTTTGACAATTTAATGCAAAGCCTCTACCCTCTAGGCAAGAAAATGTCATCTGTGGTTCAGATCAAGATCATCTCAAAGAGGAGAATATCAAGAAAATGAACCTTGTATTTCTGTGTTTAAAAAAAGGGTTGTGGGGAAAAAAACTACATCCATGAGGGTCTCCAATAATTTGGGATTTTAGAGTATTTATGTACAGACCAAAATGTAGGATAAAGCTTAAGATCCTACCTCTCCATGATGATGCTAATGCTTAGCACACTGCAACTTTTCTACGTGATGTATAAATAAAACCAATTTCCCAGAGCTTACAAGGGGAAAAAAAATGGAGACACTCAATGAAAGCAAGTGGGACTTTTACCCTGGATTCTGATTTTACATGGGAGATGGTTGGAAGCTTCTACAACAAGTGGCAAGAAAAGCTTGAAGAACAAAAGTAGTCTCAGACCATTTTAAGCATGGACTTTGGCTTGGTCTCAATCCACAGTAAATCTGACCGTCAGTGCTCTAAATAACAGAGCAGTGTTATTTGTAAGCTCTGGTACCTAGCGGAGAAGAGGAGTCTTCCTGGGTCCAACTTCATTTCCTGAGCTCCTGCTCTCCTTTTAGGTCCATAAAATTACACTTGCTGACCAAATCTTGGATGATGAGTCTAAGAAACAAGGATGACTAGTTTAAGAAATGGCCTTTACTTTCTTGTGTCTGATTTTTGTTGACATCTCAAGTTGAATTCTGCCGTGGCTCCTGAAGCCGTAGGCTGCTGACCCTAGAGGAGTTATACCATGGAAGTGTTGAGTCTAGAAATTATAGGGGGGAAGCAAGGGGCAGACCCATATCTGTCCATCTGCAGAGCTAGTAAGACCAGCCATCCAGAGTCAAACACACCTGAGTCTTCTGAATCTGCTGCAGAAATTCAGATTTACTTAGTAATGTCCAGGTGCCAGGCGATCCAGGTACCTGGCATCAGCACACATGGATCTTACCCACAGTATTGACCCAAACACAGAAAGAACCACTTGGTTCTGTCTTGAAAATCAAAAACTGGCAGATCAGAACGTGACTACTGGACAGGCTGGAATCCTGTCCAGAATATTGAACTGTGCGCAGACAGTGTTGAATCTCATCTAAAATCCTGGGTGAAATCCAGACAATATTTTTGCAAATTAAAAACTGGCATGTTAGGGAAAGATAGTCAGAAACTACAAAGGGACAGGAAGCCTGATGCTCTGTGCAGCCTGCTGACTGCAACTTGCTGTTCAGGGTTCCTAGAGAGCCGTTTTAATTGAAAGTGAGAGCGCCCCTTACAAGAGGTTGGAAAGTCCTGCTCTAATTGACTCTTTCTGGGGTTAACTGGTGCAAAGAATGAGTCGGATCCCAGCTCCGCCGTGAGCACCAGGAGTCAGTCCTCCCCCACCATTAATTACTTTGGTTGTGTTTCTTAATCAGCACCGCTTGGATCTATCGGCTAGATCCTTGGCGTCTTGCCAGCACTGCCACTCTGACTAGATAAAATACACAGTGTGGGTATGGGGAGTGCACGCTTTGGTTGTTATTTCTTCTCCCTTTGATGCTGAATTGGTTGGTTTTCCTACACCGACCTTTCTGTACAGATTCTTTCTTTAGGAGAGCTGTGGGATTATTGACATTGTGGGATTTTTTTTGTTTGGTTGTTTCTTTAATCAGCCTTCCAGCATTTCGGAGGGTTGTAATCTAAATGAACCAACTGCTAGAAATGCCTTGTTTCGGACACTTCTTCCCAGCATATTCATTAATCACAGATCTTAATGTATCTGTAAATTAAGGCAAAGGTGAGGACAAGGAGTTTCTTGAGATTTCCCTGTCCTAAAGTCCAGCTAAATCTGCCTGTGAAGTCCACGTGAAAAGTCTAGAGGGGACCAGACTCCATCCAACTCCACATATTTCATGGACAATCACACATTGAGAGATGCACACATTGCAAACCTGGAAACAAGACCTTGGTCAGTGCCTGATTCAGCAAGGTTTGGGTCTAGGGAGGCAGATTTGGATCTAGGGAGTGGGGTATGAAGGGAATAATGTCTGTCTTTAAGTCCAGAGCTTCAAGCACTATCCATTTTTACTCGCTCATTTTCTTTGGTATAAATAACCTTAAAAAAAACCATATTCTTTAATCAAAGGAGAGCAAATTTTCCATAGGACATTCTAATAGTGACTAGACTGTGTTGGACACATTCTCCAAAGAGCATATTTTTGTCCTGATTTGTATCTCCAAACCAACTTTTTTGATCAATAAACATTTTCTGAAGTCTGGATGGAAAAAGTCCAAGCAGCCCCGGTTTGGTGACCACCAGAGCTGCAAGAAGCCACATGCTCTGCATGGTTTGCCCAGAGCACCCTCACCAGCAGCAGCACCCACAGCAGGGCAGCCGCCCAAATCTTCCTCCACTTCCTAACATGAGATTCCTTCCTGTGCTGGGAATTCCCTGATCTGGGAATGTTGCATGTCTGAAGCGGGTACCTAGCTCCTGAAATGAGGCTCCTGACCTGGGGAAGTAGCTAGATTCAAGGAATGGCATGGTTTGGATCAAAAAGTGCAAGTCTTTTCCATTGCCATTTGCTTCGCTGGAGGGAGGATGAAAAGCAAGCACGACCGGTTTCAGCTTTTTGATCTCTTAGATTATGTTGTCTCACAGTGAGACCAGTCAAGGGGGAGAGGCAGGGCAAACCCAGAACAATCACAGCACATTTATTGTAAGGGATTACATTTTTTTCCTTGGAAATTTCACCACTGACTTTAATTAAGTTCTTTCAAAACCAGCGAATGCACGAGGCATTAAGAGAGGGGAAGGATATGTGTGCGTGTGCGTCTGCTGGATGGGATTCCTGCAAGTTTTCCTTCATCTAATGAAAATTTGCTTGCCTGTCCCCAGGCAAATATGCTGCAGCCAAGCTTCAGGTGGGCTGCTACCCTCTTGTGTGGCCCTGAGATCACAGGCTTATGCCAGGTGGTGATAGCTGGCAGGGAGGTAGCCTTTTCCTGCTATATCTGTGCTAATGACCCTCCATTCTGCGCAAAGTATGCACAAAAAAAGTCTTATTTATTGCTAAGACCTCCCATGAGGCAGCTGTCTTATCTGTTTAAATATCCTATTTGGGTCACTGATGGCATCTCTGGTTTGTACGGTGCCTTGCACTGCCAGGGCTTCTAAAGTTACCGTTGCTACTGTCTCGTTTATAAAAATGCATTACCCAAAATCATTTCTTTCCTGGCAGAATATTTTTGAGGCATTTTTGAGATTGCTCGCTGTCTTTGCAAAGTAACGTGGGTTTCACTTGTCTGCACCGGGGTTGTTGGTCAAGGATGTCATGAGCTCTCAATGAAACAAAGTCCGTGGACATGGGGACCCAGACAAATGGACACAGTGTACTCTGGAAACAGTCTTAGGAGCACATGTGAATTTCTTTGCACTCAAATTAAGCAGGATTAAAGCAGCTAAACTGTTGTTGCTCAGTTCTCTTGGATCATGTGACAAAGCCTGAATCGCTTTTAGTCACTGGTATAGGCCTAAGTCAGTCCCTTGATCTCCAAATTAATTTTTGAATTGAATGATTGTGTTTTTCTTTTTTTTTTTTTTTTTTTGTCCTAATTGAGTCTTGAAGTGAAAAAAATGCTTAGCAAACAGATGGAAAACTGAGGACAAAAGACTCTATTATGTAATAAAAAAAGAGAGAGAGAGAGTTCACTACAACAGTTTGAAATTAGTACTTGGAGGGTCTATTTAATTTTTCATAATAAAATCCCAAGCTGTAAATGATACACAGTGCGTTTTGCACAGCTTGGTGGAAAACTGTGAAAAATGGAAAGGGTGGAAAATTTACCCTGGCAGCTTTTGTAATAGTTAATGTGAAGCGACATAGTATTGATCCACTGCTCATTTTTCTCCTATTGGTGCATCAGAATCGCTAACCTGGACTTATTAAAGCTTGGCTGGAGCCGTGGGGTACCCCAGGGTGCTCCTACTGTTGTCTGGATCTCAGGAAGTTACTCTTTACAGTTTTGGCTCTTGGTGAGCATTGAAGTTGTGTTGAGTGCTTCTGCATGAGACTGGGACCCCTCTGTGGGAAGCCCTGTGTGAATGTGCATTGGGAGAAGTGCTGTCTCCAAAAGCCCATCATTTCCACTGGCAAATTAATGGTGGAAGATGGGGAGTGCCCTTAGTGGCAGCTGGTGCTGGTCAACTGGTGCTCACCAGGGTTTGTGACCACAGATATGGTGGTGATGAGCAGAGAGACCCTCAGCTCCTTGAGGACGGTGATGGACCATCTGAGATAGCACTGAGCTGGGATGAAATAGATCAGGTGAAAATACAAGAGCGTTTGTGGGAGGAAATGCAAGGCTGGTGGTATGGCAGGGCATGCAGAGACAGTGCTGCTCCCCATCAGCAAGTCCACGCAGCACAAGCCAAGGTGTAAGACTTCTGCGCTCAAAATACCCCAGACTCACGGGAGAAAAATCAACCCAAGTCTATTCATTGCAAGCATTTCTTTTATCTTAGGAAGTTCCTGATGTGCAAAGTGGTACCTGAGGCAGGATTTTGAGAGCCTGTTCCTGCTTACTTTTGCAGTTCATGTGCTCTTCCAATGCAGCCTTTGTGGGTCATGTCAGGGACAGCCTTCAGCCCTGTGGGTCTGACTCTGGCATGGTTGTTCTTTGGTTTTTATCAGCTGTGGAACATGCTTAAGTGTCTCTGAACTTATGGCAAACATACTTATTACTTGGATGATCCACTCACGGAAAAGAGGTTGACTGCATATGAGTTTTTTAAAAAAAATCTGAATTGTTTTCTATTTGCTTCTTCATTTTTAACTCCTCATGCATCGTTTAATTATTATTTTCACTTTCCTTAAGATTTTCAATAAAAAAGTGTTTCCAGGAGCTTTAAGGAGAGATACCCTCTTCCAAAGTGCCTTTCCGTATACAAGAATAAGCAATAGAAATCCGGGCCATCCTAGACTTAATTATTCTCTTCAGCTTGGAGGGGCTGTCCCACTGGGAAAACAAGCTAGATTTTGTAATTTCCTCCAAATTTAGTCAACTTCATGGTCACCTTCATGTTTTGTAGAGGGTGTTTCTACAGCTAGGAGTGAATTTACTGAGCTGGGCAGCTCAGTGAAGTCCAATTAGAAATCCAGGTTAAACTGGGCCAACGTTTAGCCAGTTGGTTCTTTAAGATACAGCCATGAGGTGACTTTGCTCTTTGCCCACGAGTCTGCCCTGCAGTCTAGCAGAAAGCTTGTCACTGTAGCTGTCTTTGCACTTATTATTTTCCAACAGTTACGTATGTTTGCTAGCTCTTTACCTCCCATAGCCCTGGCAAATGAATATTTGAATGACTATTTTGAGTTAGAATCATTGCTTAATATTAGAAAGAAAAAAGGAGAAACCAAACCAGCAGTAACTAATTTTCTTCCATCATTAAGAGGAGCCCATCAACTCTATCACATTGTGGAAGCAGCTCACACCAACAAGAAAGTAAACAATTGTCTTCATAATACGCCTTGGTGTGTGCTTCTGTGTGCTGCTGTCACATTTTGTGCATGTTTCATTGCTATATGGTTGGATGAAGCTTGGACTGAAACCCTTTGGTTGTCACTTGTGCTGGGTTCTTCCACAGCCCTGCATGGATTGGTGCTGTGTTTTACCTGTGGAGCTACCATGCTTTTCTTGGGAAAACTTGGATTAGTCATAAACACAATAGGAAGGATTTGATTGTGCTCATGGAAAAAAAAAAACTCGTTACTTGGTATAATTTGCTAGTGAGGAGAACTGTAGAAAGGAACAGGCCACTTGCAGGTTTTGAGGGGAGTTTTTCCCTGTGAAGCATCTGGGAAATGGTTGGGACTTACAAGTTGCACAGAAACTTGCACGGTTTCAAGTCCTTGTGCTGGAGGATGGCCAAACCAAAACGTTGGCACTTATCTCTTACTCGGGATCTTGTCCTGCTCCTGTAGGAGTGAAGAGGTAGTTCCTGAATGTGAGAGTCTGGGCTATGGAGTCTGAATGAAGAAGAAATTAGGAGAAATGTACTTGCAAAGACAGCGAGGAGACCTACTTTTTTCTTGGGCTGAAGAAGTGTTGACTTCATAAAGCGAAGACCCAGCTCTGTTCAGGCAAGTCCTCATTGAAAGTGGATTTTTCAGCTAGACCATTGGGTCTAAGAGCAGCCTGCCCTCCTTCCTGGGGAGCTGAACAGCTCTGCATCGCTGGCGTTAATGGCTGAGCCACAAAACCAGCTCCACTCCATGTCCAGGCTGCTGCCAGAGCACCCTGCAGGTCTCTACACCGGCCTTAGCAAATCCACTTCCCTTTATCTTCGCAATTTTCATGAATGAAAAGTTTGGGGAAGGTTTATTCTCTTCCTTGCCTGAAGTAAGGGCATACAAATCAGAGGGGAACAGGTCTAATCTTTCATTAGAATTCAGGCTCTGCAGCTCCAGCAATTGTTTCTTGTCGTCATAGTGTAAAACTCTTTCCTTTTCACTCCACATTATTTCTTTCTGCAGAAGGCTTTCAGTGCAGATAATGCACATGAAGGTACAATGCAGCCAGTTGTCTAAGAAAAGAAGCCCGTTTTCTTCTAGTGGGTGGTAGGTAAGAATTACTAATCCAATCTGCTTGAGTTAACGCAAAACAAGGATTAGGGTAAAGTTCCCGAATATGTTAATCTTCCTTTATAAAAGTAAACTTTAGCACTGCTATCAACCCCGTGGTTTATAGTTCATGGGAACAATGGACCAATTAAACTCGAGCAGAAAAAAATCTTGCACAAGTTTTCCGATCGTTACCTAATACTTGGAATTCTTTTGATTCTTAATTATTTGCCACTGTGTCATAGACCCAGGAAACACAACATTGTTTATTATTCATTAGGCTGTTTCTAAACATATCCATAATTGACTGCATCTTATTGTAGTTGTTCTTTTCGCCTCCCCCTCTATGAATGTAGGTATTAAATAACGCATAAGGTCCCGGATAACTGATATAATTGTTGGCAGCCCAAACTGGCAGCTTGCTGGAATAGTTGTGCCTATTCAGAGGCAGCTAGTTGTGAAATAACTACAGCTTGTGTGCGGGAAAGGAAAGGTCCTTCAGAAGTATTTTGCTTAGGTATTGGGAAAGAAAGGTGGTTTTATTCTATTCTTATAAACGAGCACTCAATGGCAAATTTTCTCTTGATTTTACCAAAGCAGGCTCGTCAGAAAAGCTCTTTATCTCTCATGATTTCCAAGATGTTCTCACTTATTGCTGGGTCGTATTCTGCCACTTTTATTCATAGTAGCTCATAGGTCTTGGAAAATTGTTCTGTGTGTTCTGGGTTTCCTTCTGCCTGTCACATTTCTGAACTGGGGAATAGAGCACACGGAGGAGAGAATTGGACTTCCTGCGTGAGATAGAAATGTCAAGGATTTGCTTTTAAATGTTAAAGGGTCTTTTCTCCTGTCAATACCTTCATGAGAATCTTAGGCACATCAGTTAGAGAAATATAGTCCTAAAGCATAGATTACACTATTGGATTTCAGTAGCTTCAATCTCAGCAGGTCAGAGAAGCCAGCCTCGTTTCAGAGCAATAATGCTGTGTTTATCCCTCACAATAAGTCAAAAATGCTGCAGACATCCAGGGTTGCATGTGCAGGATCAGCATGTAAATGTGGTTGTTACAGACTGAATCTCATTGCTATGAAAGGGGAACCCTATTTCTTCACTAGGGTTTGCAAACCCTCTACTGCAGGAGGCTGAGATATTTGGATGCAACTTATTCCTGCTACTTCTGGAAAACTCAGTGATCTTCAGGGATTTAATTGTAACTGATGAAGAAGGAAAGTAACCCCCTAATAAGCCTAGTGCAGAAGTACAAGACTGGGTACCGTTTCCTACCCAAAATTCAGATTTAATGTGATTTAAAGAACATAACATGGGAGGAAGCACATTTGATGACATAGGACACAGTGAATACTGCAAACCAGGGTACAGTGCAGTTTGTTAAGTCATGTTGATAACATTCTTGCTTAGCAGGGTTGCAGGTTAGAGACTGTTTTGAAGCTCAACAGGTTGCTGGATTGAGCATAATCATCTCTGCAGAGCTGTGCTGGCCGAAGTTTCACATCACCCAAAAAAATAAAAATACGGAAAAATGTTTGTCAGCCTCCATAGCTCCCGGGTGGAAAGCGGGCTATTGTACAAGGCCCTGTATTTAGTCCTTTCTTGCTGCCCTTAACTCTTCAGCAGGAAACATGCACTTCTCCAAGGTGGTGACCCACCATCATCACCATTCGTTTCTGTCCTTTTACATGGGGGATCTTGTCCTAAGGGTGAGGGATCTTTTTTTAGACTTGCTTTCTCAGAGCTTTTCCTTTCACAGCATAAAAGATGAGGGGCTTCCTCACCAGGTTTAGCTGGAAATGAAGCCTACACACGTCTTGGGTGCAGTCGAGGGAGCTCACCCAGCCACGGGAGCTCCCCAGCGCGCAGCACCAGCCCTTGGCCACAGCACGGCAGGTTAAGCGCAGCCTGCCCGCGGGCCAGCGGCTCGGAGGTGCAGACTGGGAGCACTCCAAGACCCATCTTGGAGCTGCATCTTCTGGAGAGCTGCCCCGCTCCGTCAGGCTCCGCTGCTCCGGGCGCCGTCCTGCGAGCTCCGTCCGGTGCAGCCCCGCGTCCTGCCCGCGCCGGTGGCAACAGATGGCACTCAGCACTTGGCAGCATTACACCCCAAATCCCACATTCCCCCCCTTTTTATTTTTTTGTCTCGACACCAAGAAAACCCTTTTGCTCGCAGGGTGGCGAGGCAGCAGCAAAAATGAGGTTGGCGGGATGCACGGAGCAAAAGCCGGCTGCCTTTCTGAGCGAGCAAGAGCACCAGGTCCCCTTTGCAAGCCCTGTGTACTGCGCAAATCGTCCAAGTTTGAGGCTGGGGGGGATTTTTCAAGCTTGTTTCCCTGCTGTGGCATATAACAAGCAGACAAAACCCCCTTTCTGCAGCCTCCGCTGGCCGCGACATTTGTTGGTGTCTGTGGATCTTATTCGCGCCGCTTTGTGCAACACTGGTCCTAATGTAACTGTATTGTGGCAGGGGACCGGCGAGGGCAGTGGATCACTCGCTGGAAAACATGACCTTTTAATTTAAACAAAAGACCGGGTGAAAGGAAAAAATGAAAGTGGGACTTAAATGCAGTTTAATCAGTCAGGCGAAAGATGTCTAATGAAGCTGCCAGACAGATTTGTAGCCAGACTGTCACTTTACCCATCATGTTTACAGCCTCCAGTGGCGAGATTAGGAGCGGGGGAAGGCACAGGCTATCCAAATTTCCCCAGCCCGCTCCGCTGCAATGTCTGCAAGTTTTGACAATTTGACAAATGGTTTGGTCGTGGTGTCTCCAGAATCTGGAGCCTGACCCGGAGGAGCTCCGTGCACCGTGCCCACCCTGAGGCAGGAATGGGAAGCCCCAAGGGATGCTGCAGTGCTGCAAAACTGAGGTAAAACCCTCTTTTAGGCTTTCTGCTTTATGCCATTCTACTCCTAAATGTTTTTAACATTTACAGAGGAGCCTGATTCCTTTTGCAGTGAATTGAGCTGCTCTCTCCCCCAGTATCTCCATTCCGTCCTCCAAGCAGCCAGCACAGTGCAAATACAAATAAGGTGATTGCAAAAGCTCAAGATAGCAGTTGTTGTTATATCCGAAATAAAAAGAGTAGCTTTAACAACAACAAAAAGATAGAAGCCTTCCTTGTAGTTAAAATTCCCTCAAATCTGGCTATTGAGGTGGAGCTCACGCACTTCTTGCAGATACCACACAGATTTAGAAACGGTTCTTTTCTTGTGTTTTCAGATGTACAATAAGTATTTATTTCTCTGGGAATGTTGCTGCTTAAGGAGTTCTGCGGGGCTGCCTGCTGTAGGCACCAACCTCCCTGTTTGTCCTCAGGCTACGCGGGGCTCAGACGTCCAGCACCTGACCTTGGACTGGGCCCAGTGAACTCGGGCTCCGATGGAAGGGAATTGCCTCTCCGGGAGATGAGAGGGGATTCATTTTCCATGCTAGCTCTTTCCTGTGTGGGGGTTGCCAAGAAGAAAAAAAACCCTTGCAATTTTCAGTCTTTTCACCATTTTTTTCCTGAAGAACATCAAAGTTATCACTCCTGCTTTCTCACCATAATCCAGCAAATCCTAATGTATGGCTCCCAGTCCTTTCATGCTAAAAGCACAAGTGCTTGTGTGCGTTTTGCAGCAGTTAGGAGGTCGCAGTTTCCACATTTGCATGCACTCTGGGTCCCTAAAAGAGCCAAAGCAGAGAAGTAATTCAAACTCAAACATTTTCTTCTTTGTGGGTGCACTTTAAAGCTGATTATTATTTAAAAAGTCAGGGATGTGATGTGATGTCTAATGCTACTTCAGTGGAAGAAGACAACTGGACAAAAATGACTTTTCAATTTTTTCTTTTTTTCTCCCCCTTTCCCTAAATATTTTTTCTCAAAGTTTCATGCTTAGCAAAAAAAAAACCCCTCTGTAATTGTCTTGTCGTGATTATAGTTTTCCCCATTCACTGCCGCTTTACATGGAAGCCCCGGGTAAAGGAATTCTTAAAAATTAAATTTCATGCTTGCATGTGTTCCTGTGATCTGCAGGGTGTATGATCTCCAAGTGGAAAACTTCTCTAAAAATAAATGGATTACTCTTCCTGCGACGCCGTCTGATGTCTCTGCGGCAGATACCGCCGCTCGCCTCTGATCTCTCGCCCACCGCAATCGGGGTGACAGGCGTTGAGGCCAGGGCCTCGCGGAGGCACCTCCGCCCTCGCGCCCTCTTCCATCCCCATGAGGACACGCCAGTGCGTTCCTTGATGGCAGGGGACACGTTAAGTTTGTCCTTAAGCAGCACGGTCAATGCCAGGTTCATTGGGAAGGCCAATGTCTTCCAGCTTGTTTTTGCAGTGGTTCTCCTCCATGGGGAATTTTTGCAAGAGTTTGTTTAGTTTGAGCAACTTGGGGTGGAAAATGGGGGCAATGGCGCAGCATCAAAAAGTGCAGGCCCTGACCATGGCCATCACCAGAAGAGGGTCCAAACCTTCCATACTGAGCAGAAAGTGATCCGAAGCCTTCAAGGATTCCAGGAACTGCTTGCTCAGGTTGTGAGACCATCTTGTCCCTGCAGCAGCCGCCCCTGGACGAAGGCCTGCAGGTGGTATTGCACTGCAATATTTGAACACTAACAGAGCCAATCTACCACTTCCAATATATCGCGTCCAAGGGTTTCCTTCTTGTCCTACAGCCCCATCTTAGCAGCCTCCACCCTATGTGCACGCTGGCTTCTGGCCTCACTAGAAGAGGCAAGGAGAGTGCAGCAAGAGCTACAGCCAAACGCTTCCTCTCTCCCACCCGCCTGGACATTTTGTGGTAGGTTTTCAGTCTTGCAGCTAGCCGTGACTTTGTAAGTCCTTGCTCCTGCAATGCCACCCTGCCGAAACGTGGCGGCACCTGCCAGCTGAGCCTCGGGTGCCCAAAGGAAGGAGCCATCCGAGCCTTTCTGGCATGGATATATGGAGTCCTGACCCCCACAAGTAACTGTCCCTGAAGGTCTACCTTGAAAGGGGATTAGGAAGAAATGGGTAGGGAAAAACACAGAGCAGATGATGGCAATAACACATTAGCAGGAGCAGGAAGGCTGGTCTGGTGACTGCGCACCAGACTTGGACTCAGGAGATCAAGGTTTAATCCTCCATTCTTCCACAGATGTTGGCAAGTCACTTAATCTCTCTGTGCCTCAGTTGCCCATCTGTAAGAGGAAGATAATGATAGTTCTTTTGTGTGCCCTGTGTGTTTAGATTCTAAGTTTTCCAGGGCCAAGGATGTTTCTTTAAGAGGTATATAGAGCACCTACCTCTGTAGGGGCAACCCTGCTGAGCCTGCCATGCTGGAAGTGGTTCTTAGTAATAAGGGTAGCGGTTCCTTGAGCATCAGGGCATGCGTGCAACAAAATTAGCAATTCCCATGTGATCAGAGCTTTAACTGAAGTAACTGAATAAACACTTCATGTCGTGTAATGGGCATTTCTTGAATGCCCATGGCAGTAATTCCTGTGCTGCAATATTTCTATTTGAACAGTGTTTTCAACCTGGGTGGCAAGGCTGAAGTTGTAGTGAGGGGAGTTCAACTCATAAGAGATGCTGGCAACAGCGTTGACCATGACCCTCCTCTAACAAGAATGCAGTCAGGAGACACCAGGCAAATGTCTCTTGTAGCAATGGGCAACCTGAGCCCTCCTGGGAACACCTCGGTTCTCCATCATCCAAAAAATCACATTGCTATTACACTGAGAGACCCATCTCAAGCTAAAAACCACCCTCGCCCCCGACTTTTTTGGAGGGAAATTGCCCAAATAGCTATTTCTAGAACTTTTCCTTTGCTGCCATTCTCTGAGCAGGAAGAATAATATTTTTAAGACAGTTCACTCTTCTTTCCAGGGGAAGAGAAATTGGAGTCTGTCCTGATTATGCCTGGAATCTACTGGAGTCTTCACTGAGGTTAAAGGGAAATTTCAGCAGGTAGGATTATCTGCAACAAGTATTATATCCTGCCAAATTGTATTTGGATTTTGCTAGACTTATTTACTTGTTACAACACCCGGGGAAGCAGAGACTTTTTTTTCCTGCAAAGTATTTGGCGGTGTTTGAAGACAGGGGAGCTGTGTTTTCGCGATGAATCACACACAGATTGACTTAGGGATTTGACACAATATTGATTTACTGACTAACCTCCCTGTTCTGCTGGACATGCTGTGGCTATTGTGAAAGCAGCTGAGCTATTAGAGAGCTCCAGTAACACTTTCTGTTGGCATGTGTGGTTTAGGACAGTTCAGTTGGGTGCTTTTGTGATTAACTAGTTTATATCTTCTACCTTGTCTCCAGGACTATGAGATGTGATGGACTCCCCTCTGCCTTTTCTTCCATCTCTTTCTTGGCTCTCTTCCTGTCTTGTCATCTGCCTCTTTCCAAGTGGAAAAAGCCATGTGCAAGTTTTTATAACATCTTTACACATTCTTCTGTAGATAAACTCATTGATATCAGCTTTATGTTCCCTCACCCATCACTTATTCTTGCCCGTACAGTGCTCTCTACCGTGTTTCTCTCTAATACACAAATGTCTCTGATTTCCAACTTTTCCACCTTCGCTGCCCAGGCCTGTATTGCTCTGTTATTACAAAGATGTAGAGATGCAGCAAGATCTCATTCTCTCAGTCTCTTCTTCTTGTGCCTCAATAGCTGTCAGAGATCTGTGCACCTTCTGTAGCTTCACTTGCCACATGCCAGTTGATTTTTTCCTCCAGACATTTTTGCCTCTGCTCAATCATATCTGTTCTTTCTTTCTTCCTTTCTTCTTTTTCTCTCTTTTCCTCTTTCTTTCTCTCTTTCTCGCTTTCCGGCCTTCCAGCTTTCTTTCTCTCTCTCTCTCCCTCTCTCTCACTTTCTCTTGGATGTCCAGGATGTCAAGGCAGTAACTAAAACTAAATTTTTCTTATTCAAATTCCACTCCTTCACTTTCATCTTCAGCCTCCTTTAAAAGTCCCACTGCCCTCTGTGCTTTCCAGGTCCAAATCTGCATGTCATTTTTAGCCTGTCTTTTCAAAAAGAATAGTATAGTATTTTTTTTTTTCTTAATGTTTCCTATGTTCTCTCTTTTCTTGATCTCTCTTTTCCTACTGGACTTATTTACATGCTGATTCTCTGCGCTGATAATGTTATAATTTTAAAAGAACTAATGTCCCCTCTTTGCTCTCCTAGGTCGAGCAGTGAGATGAGATAACGTAACTTTATGTTATCTAAATGAGATGTGCACAGACCCCCACATATCTTAATTTACCCTTCTCATCCTACCAAGCTTTTATCAGTTAAATTTGATGCAAATGTCTTCATCCAAACCTCACTTCTTCCATTGCCACCCCAAATGTCACTGAAGTCATCTTCCACCTCACTGCTGCAAACAGCATCTCCACCCCTACCTCCTGCCTCTTTCTCCTCTTCAGAAGCAACTCCCCCTTCACTTCTACACCAATTCCTCATGTCTCTTACATATCATTCACAGCTGTTATGTGAAGATAGTTCCTCCTCTTCATGTTAGACCCCCTGCAGTATTAGCCTCTGGGATATAGTCTCTTCTGGGATACGGTGCCTACCTTCTTCTTTCCTTTTAAAATTTCTCTCTTCAAAAGACCTCTCTTCCCCTGTTCACAGTCCTCATCATGCTCCCACCTTGGGCACCTTCTCTGCCCAGCTGATTTTTTTCATGCCAAGGTGATCGGCCAAAGTTAAGCCAGTTCTTGACACAATGACCAGTGGAAGAAGAGGATGTGACCAGGGACAGAGAACAGCAGAGGACGGAGAAACTAGAGGAGCGACTGAGAGAAATGACCTTGTGGCTTCTCTTGCTGGTGCACAGGAGGGGAGCCAGGGCTGTTGCCTTCAGGTCCCATCTCCTGGACCAATACAACCACATGGGAACCTGTCGCCATGTTCCCATGAAGAAGGTAGCATGGGGTAAATGGAGTCATTACCTTTGCAGTGGGTTATTTCTCATCATAATGAAGTAAATACCCAAAGTGTGTATTCTGTGGGGACAGGATAAGACTCAGATATTCTTGAGTAAGTGGTAATTGAAAAAAAAAGATGCCAAGGAAATTATGTTTTTCTCTTTTTTTATTAAATTCCAAATACAATTTTTTATATGTACAATTGCAGTGAAATGCATGTGGAAAAGGTTCCTGGTTTACCAGTTGGCTGAAAATTATGAAGAAATGAAAAGAGTTGACTTTGCTCCCTGCTTATGGATAAAATGTTCTCTCATTTCTTTGAGCAAAATCCCCATCATACCCCCTGCCCACAGCAAACTGTGTTCTTAGCAACCTTCACGTCCCATAAGGTAATATTTTTGGCATGCTACATATCCCATGGAGTGGTTTTTCCTTTACCTCTGGATCAAGAGAAAAAAGGCTTGTGAGGGTGCCTGGTGACTGTACGTCCTGGAAACAGTTATACTGTTTATTTCACTGAAAATTTTCCCTGAAGGAGGAGGATTTCTAAGCAGCTGCAATTTATGGTGCATTGCTGTACTAGGGCATTTAAAATATCAGATCTATTAGATGTAGTCAATATAGGCCAAGTCATTGTGAGAGATGAAAATTCTACCTAGCTCTTAAATCTTCCCTGGCAGTGACAGATGCCAAAGCCTTTGTGGCAAAAAAAAATACATATATATACAATTGTTTTGTTAAAGCTCAATTTATAAATACCTTTTGCTGGAATGATGCCGCTTTGTATGAAATACGTTGCAGAAAAGTGACAGTGAGGACGGGAAATGCTGACCTAGTTTTATCCAGAACAAAAGCAGGATTTATTTTTTGTCAATTTCTTCTTCTTCTTTCTATTTTTTTCTTTTTTCCTTGGGAGAAAAGAGAGTTCAGTCAATGTTAGTGTTTAAGGACTGCAGAAGCTGGTGGCAGGAAGGAAGGCCAAGCACCTTCATGATCAAATGTCCTCAAGAAGCCTTAATAATCTCAAGCACATCAGCCTTCAGTCCTACAAACCTTCTCATCTTCTGCTCCAAAATGCGAGCAGACCTAAAACTTTAGTAAGAAGGTTAGAAGTATAAAAATTCTAAATTTTCTTCTAATATTCTTCTTTTCTAATATTCTTCTAAATTGGTGTATCCCCTTAACTGAAGTGCCTTAATTTACTGATAGCAAAGCTTATTTCTTTTTTAGTGTCAGTTATGTCCTCTAGATTGTCCTTAAACCAGCGTGCAAGCTTTGGTGCTTTGCTGGATGTGCGCCAGCCTCAGGACACACCTTGAGCACCAACACCGAGACCTTCTCAATGGCTTCAGGGGATGTCCATTGGCTTCCTTCTGACTCCTGACTTGGAAGCACAGTTACCCTCTTTCCTTCTAATGAGAAATATGAACTCAGTAGTTGCAAAATCCATATTCAAGATCCTGCTGTGATGGGACAGGTTTATGAGTCAAAACTCCAGTAGGGCTCTTACCCAACCAGATCCAGTTTTTAGATACATCAATGGAAATGTTATGGTGCTGGTTCCTGTTCACTTCAGCATCAGGCTACTGGCCATGTCAGAAACAGGATGCTGAGCTAGATGCCCCTTTGAGCTGACCAGTTAGTCATTCATTTGTCCCTTTATTTAAAAGAAAATTCTATGCTTTCCCATAAAAAGGTGGTATTTCAGCTCATCCTCCCTTTGTATGATTAAGGAAATGGATTCCGAGTTCCGCACCAGCACTGCCAGTTTAGGGAGTGGGCATCAACTGTGTAATTGCATTAGGGAGCTGGATAAAGCTCTGATGGTGTCAAGATGAGAGGGAGCTAGTCTGAGAGGATATCTAAGCAGAAGTCATCCTTCCAGCAAAATTCTTGAGAGCAAAAAACAAGGTAGAAGATTGACCAAAATTTTCCTTTGTAAATGTTACAAAAGCCTTAATCTTTGTAATCAAGGACCAATATAGTTAATTTTTCTTTTTTTTCCCAAGTTTTAAGATTTTAGAGGCTTATGTGTATTTTGTGTTTCACCACGTTTGCGTTCTTTGTTTTAGTTTTGCTTTATGCACTTAAACCAACTGTATCTTTCAGAGCATTCCAAGTCATTATAATTCATTCTCTCTCTCTGTTTTTTAATCTCATGCATAGTTGTCAGCCTCAAGTGTGTGCTTCTCCTTGGAATGCTGTTCCTTTATTGCTTATTGTCAAAAATATTTTAGCCTGGAATTCTCCCGGGTGCTGACATAGTCTTCTAGTGCTGTGGGTCAAAGTTTGTATATCAAGCCATCAGTTTTCATCATGGTGTTTGTCATGAGCTAAAGACATTTTTATTAGATGAAACAGTAACAGGGTAAAATGAATTAAAATCCAGCCTGTCTATTCCAAACAGGGAAGGAATCCAACTTTTAGTAAAATAGAATAATATGAAATAATCTAAATGATAGACTATTGATATTTCCTATCACTATTTTTCTTTTTTTTTATTGTTACATTAGCTTGCATAGGGCAGGAAAGTAATTTAAAAGGTTCTTAGTAATCTTAATAATGTAAAAAATATTTATGCTTTCATAGTATTTGGCTGTTAGTTTTGGAAACCCTGGAGCAGGATTCTGCTCCATCCAAGAAAAATACATCCTTTGCACTCTGGATTTTTAGTTATCAAAAGGCCTGGGACAAACTTTGGCACTTGGAGATGTTTTTTATATTAAATGTTTCAGACTTTTTAAGCAGTCAGTGCAAACATTTGGGTTTTATTCAACAAAAAAAAAAAGCGGGTTTTATTTTATAAGGAAATAATAAATCCAACCTCCATCCTACTGCACAGAGATAAGTGTTCTTCACACAAAGGCTGCCTTTTTTATTCCCACCTTCAGGGGCTAGAATTGCAAATTCAAGGCCGCCAAGAGGGAATGGGGTTAAATATGAAAAAAAAGAAAAAAGAAAAAAGAAAACCCAAGGCTGCTGGATTTTTTTTTGCATGTTTTTGCCTCCTTGTGAGCTGCAGGCAGGCTGGGCTGGGGTGTGTGGTGTGTGCTGGAGGTGTAGCTGTTACGGGTGGGTGTGAGGAGCACTGTGCGGCTCCCTGGGTTCCTGTGATGCACTGGGAACCCCAGTTCTCCACTAGGAAACCCAGTTTCCCATTGCACTGGGTTCCCGTGATGAATCCAAGTGTAGCCACCTCCAGAGGTGGCCCTTGTGTTCAGGGACACCCATGGTGACAACCCAGCCTGCGATGAACTGCTTGCCATCCTATGAGTGGGGTTTGAGCTGCTCTTCACCACCACCGTAGAAACACCCTAGCTCTTGAGAGCATCTTCGTGAGTCCCCTCCAGCAGAAAAGTTAAGAACATATTCTCATGACGTGACTAAATACCCCCGGGGGTTTCTGTGGGAATGTGCTGAATATTGAGCTCTTATTGACTACGTGCTTCAGATATCTGGGGAACGTGATGGGCTTGGCACAGCAATTAGCCTTGAGAAAGGAAATGAAGAGCAACAATTCGAACCATTTCAGGTGGTGAAGGAAAAGGAAGAATCTCATTCAGTTGCTACATGCAAACCTGAGGGAGAAAGACATCCATAAAGCGTGGAGGAGATGCAATCTGTGGCATCTCTAGGTCAGCTCCATCATGGCTCATGACTTGTTAATCTCCCTGCAGTGCTAAACTGGCCAAAGTTGAGTGGCAGGGTGTGAAGAGGACAAAAGATTTTTTGCTAAACCTTCGGAATTGTATTGAGAGCTGCTAGACACAGCATCAAAGGCACCAAAATGCTGAGAAAGTTGTGTGTGATTGGCCATGTCACTGATTTGATATGTTAGTTCTCTTCAGAGTGGAATCAAAATGAGGACACATCTGAAAAAGTAGATAGTCTAATGAGTAAGACATTTGGTAAATAAGACCAATTAAAAATCAAAACCAGTACACATCTGAAAAGGCAGATAATATGGTGGGTAAGACAATAGGTAAATAAGAGCAATTAATGATGTTTTAAACCTCAACCTAACACATTCATGTCAACACTTATGCTCTAACCCATGACAGGTTTATACCATTTAAAAAATGCAACTAGGTTTTGTTTTTAATAGAAAGCATTTTGTTTCTTTCTAATCAATCATTTAGTAACAACCCTGGAGATGCTGTAAAATCCAAGCAGAGAAAGTAAAGTCTCCCTCATTTTTTTTAAGTTTAGAACATATGAAACAGAAAGTTTTTATGGAAACCCTTTTGTATTCTTATCTGTCAGGAGTGTTATTAAGACATAGTCTACAACAAGGTAGGGGTCAGAGCTCACTCACTCTGTTTCTAAGCACCCATGTTTGAGCATGTTCACAGCATCCTTGGGCTGAGATCCTGCCTTCACAGAGCTGGGTGGGACGGGATTGCTGTGTCTGACAGGCATCTCACCCTCATGCTGTGTCAGAATCAATCTCCACCGCAGCAGATCTCTGTCCCCAGGAGCTTGAAATTTAAATAGAAAAGTGGCTTGGACGAAGAAAGGGCACGGAGCAGGGAAACAGCATGCCTGGATCTCCATAGCAAGCATATGATGAACATAGAAAGGAACCCAGGTGTCTTGAGTCCCATGGACTTGAGTGGGACATTGAGTGGGACATTGAAGCATTGAGTCTCAATGTTTAAAACAGATGTAAACATTGGACACCCAGGATCTACAGATGCTGAAGCATATCTGATCTAATATATTAGCTGCCTAAGAAACAAAGATCTTAATAGCTTCAAGTTCACCCAGGAAGAGACTTAATCCCTCAATAATCTTTGTGACAGGTTTTGGAGGTCTAAGACAAGCAGTTCTTTCTCAGGAGACGTGCAAGCAGATCAGTCACATAGCGACGTGTTGTCCAGCACAATATAATTTTCCTTGTTGAGTGACCATGCCAGTGCCTCTCCACTGTCCTTCTGGTGCCTCTGGGCTGTGGGACCTCCACTTTTGCTTGGTAACCTAGGACTTCTCATTCCTCTCTTTAGCTAGTTGCTAAACCACAGCCCCAAAATGTCTGGGCCAAAAGATCAGTTACAAGCAGTGTGTAACAAAACTTTGGGCAGTAATTCCTATTCCAAGCCCAGAGTTTATTAAACTAGGACACGTCTTTCCAGGAAGACTTTCTGTTTGGTCCTTCAAGATGCAGAATCTCATCAAAATCATCCAAAGAAATGTATGAATGATTAGTTACATTGACTTTCCAAATTTTGGCCTAATTTCTAGTTGAATTTTTATGCCTTTTGCTTTCATGGATTTAACATATTGCGGGTGGTCCTTACATCTGGCTTAAGGCATGTTCCCACCTAAGTCATATTATTCATTTCAAACCAGGGTAAAGTCCATTATTTTATGCTGTTAAAATTTTGTGCCTATCTGTTCTTGATGTGAAGAGTTCAAGATTTGGAGAATCCTTCTTTTTCTGGATGTTTATCACCAGAATTAATCACTTTCAACATTACAAGTGTCTACTTTATTTCTAGAATTACTGTGGCTGAGATGCAGGCATTGCTTTTTGATTTCACATGATTCACATGAAACGATGTGAATTTTTCTGATGGAGGAATGGCTGAAAATACACTGAATTTCCTCAAACTTACTCATTTTTCAAAATGCTTTGGAGAATTCTTGGAGGGCTTTTTGTTTATTTGTTTAATGCACAACTTGCTGCTAGGAATTCAACATTTCAGCTCAGTGGTGACTGATGACAGATGTCACCCAGCAGTGCTTCTCTGCCAGCAATGGCTGAGTGTGACTCTCAAAGCCAAGTTTCTAGTTTCATTACTTGAATAAAGGAAATGTGAATTCACTCACTGCAGTGTTCCAAGAGGCTGTATAGGAAATTTTCGTTCAACCAATCCTTGTTTGAGTAAAATGCAAATTCAGACTGTTCTTTGGCAGTAAAAATGAAAGTGTTATAACTAGGAGAATAATTTATTTGGAAATAGGAACAAATACCAAAATATAGGTATGCCAAGCATTCCTCAGCTTATATTTTATTTCCTGAAATACAGT
>JAVCKT010034960.1:32019-52327 GCA_032273925.1 Rhynchotus rufescens
GTATAGATTTTGTGCATTTTGGATGAAGATCCCAAAAGGTAATATGATTTAAAAGAAAGATTTGCTATCCTTTTTCTTCACATTCCTTATTCACAAGCAAAGCTGATGCATTCCTTGAAGGTTGCATATGAAGAAAAAAAAAAAAGCATTGTACAAATTGATTTGAAAGAATTGTTTTTCTTTCTTAATCTATGGATGAGTAGTGGCCATTTTTCTATGAGTTTTACGTTTTCTGTCTGTTCTATGTTGTTTTTTTATGAATGGCTGGATTTGACACACTAGGTAGGGGTCGTCTCACCTAGCTGTAGACTCCTGCAGTGTGCACATCTCCATCTAAGCCAACTACACTGGGTTCCCTGTGGAGCCACGGGGATAGACATATACATTTAGGATATGATTCATTTGATGTTGTGAGAATGAGAAGATTTGTATCTGTTGCTCTCCACTGTCTTAGAGGCATTGGGAAGAGTGGTTCAGATGGAGATCCCTACATGGTGGCTATATGCCCTAGAACAGATGGGTCTTCCTCCAGCCAAATATTGCTTGCCCTCCTCAATTAGACATATGAGCAACAAGGCTTGAAAGAAAGCTCAGATATAGGAAAGGAAACTGAGGTAACGATCAGACTTTGCAATTCCCCATCTGATAACACAGTGGCAATGTCTAAAGGTCTGCAAAACTAAAAGAAACATTCTTAATGTGGAGACGAGCACTTCAAAAGTACATTTGTAAGATAATTTAATATTTACTGGGAAAATACAACTCAGAGCGGGATCATGCTCATGGAGACAATGCTTATAAGTGAATGAACAAAGAAATTAGTTTCTTGGTTCAGAGTGAGGGCTGGACTGTACAGAAATGCATACAGCATTTCAACAGATTCTTTGAAAAATAAAATAAAGAATTAAATCCATCATAAGTAATGCAAGGAAGAAGTAAAGATTGTGTGAGAACGACAGATACGACCTGATGTAGTTGTCTTTGTTCCTGTCAGAAGCAGTACCAAAAAAATGAATTTAAATCTCATCAATGAGAACTCTGTTGCACACCTGGGGTCTAAACATCTGGGAAGTACTGTATTAGTGAACCATTTCCAGGCTTACAGGGTGGATGAAAACTGAAAGCACCAGCCACCTGCAATTTTAAATCACTAATTTGGAAAGATGTGTCTGTGTCAACCAATTTCAAAAGCACAGTACAAGCTGCAGAGTCATTGTTATTACCATGATTCTAACACATTCGCATCTCGATGCGCGGGGATTTAGATTCATACGGTGACTCCGTGTCTTAAGATGAGTGTCTGTACCCCCTCAGAACACTTTTAATTCCTAACCACTAGTGGTTATAGTCTCCTCTTGATGTGCTAGGATTTATATCCCTAACTCCTGGTAATACTCATGGGAATTGCATGCATGAATCGCCATTCAACAAGATGAATCCACACAAGTCTTAGTTTCTGGAGTTTTATCATGTTTCTTGTCCATCACGTTTTGTGTATTTATTAGCAAGCCCACAGTCTGCTGGTGAGAACCATTAAGTGTTTGTATATTCCTTGGCAAAATTCTATTAGTCTTAGAGTAGGAGATGCCAGTGCTTTCAAAGCAGACTAGGTTTCATGGACATTAATAATGACATGAAAAGGAGTAGGGTGACACTTCCAGCTAATGTGCAAAATTACATTCTGATCACCACCTGGGTTTGCAGCGGTAGCCAAGAAAGAAAGCAGGGCTAAAACCTGATGATTTTTTGCTCTGAGACAGTATGGTCAGAATATATGCACGAAATGAATGTCAAAGTACTTAAAAAAAACAGACTACATGCAGAATTGTTACAACAGCTTTAATTCGTGATTGCACTTTTCATGCAAAGCTACTCCTGTGTTTGGTTTCCTGAAACAAAACAGTCCACTTCTCCCTCTATGTACTAGTCAGCAGCTCATCTTTGCTCCTAGGGAGCAGTGCAGCCACATCTGAGAAGTTCTGGGTGAGCTAAGAAGTAGCCCTTTCTTTCCTGTCCCCCAAAGTCTTGGTAATATAGTTCATGCCATTCCCATTTGGAATATCCCCCCTAGAATATTGGTTCCAGCTTATTGCCTGTCCTTGGCTGAGCTCGCACTCCTGAGCAAGCTCTGTGAAATTAGCCAAACGCCAACTAACAAGCCCATCAAACTGTTTCTGTGATGGACACTATGTGGGCCTGCCTTCTCATGGCAAACAGGTGTCAGGAATTCAGAGTTAAAGCCTAAAATGGACCAAATAAAGCTACACCTCCATCTTTAAGTCCTTTATTCATAGAGCCTCATAAAGATCAGCTCCTCTCTGGCCTTTCTCAAGACCTCTGTGAAACCCAAAGATAAACTGATCAGGCAATATTGCTTTGAGTGCCAGCAGCACCCAGATAACACACAGCTTTTCCCATTTGCCACCATGCGGAGCTTCATCCTTCCCATCAGGAGAGTCTTGTGAGTGAAGAAGAGCTCATTGAAGCTGAATCTTACTGAGGCAGAGGTAATGCTATTGCTCAGAGGAAAGGATTTCAAAGGGTAGGCAGCTACAGCACTGTCTTTTTTTGAAGATGTCCATTCAGCTCATCATTCTGGAATCCCTGAGTCTTCGCTGACACTAATCTCTTCCACAGCAGCATGCACAAGTAATATCCTCTGCTATTTCCTTCTGGCTCAGGGACTCTGTCCTATCTCATCTGGTGGTGACCTCACCTTGTTCCATCAGGATTTTGTCACTTTGCAGGAAAAGTGCAGCAGCCTGAGAGACCTGCTCCTGAAATTATCAGCATTTGGGAGACTCCAGCTAATATAAAATGCCGTTATATATCTCCTTAATGACACCAGCTACTCAACCATATCATGGCTCTGCTCTTTCACACACTTTCTCATAGACTTTCAAATTCATTTCATAGACTCATTCTCTGTTGACAGGGTTCAGCACACTCTGGGAACAGGATATCAGAAAAACATTCAAAGCCCCATGAGAGCCATCCTCAAAAATTTTGCTCCTCTGAACTGTATAATAGGATGAAGAGGCCTTAGTTAGAGATTCAACCTCCTTGGAGGCCAGTCCAGGTGCAAAGCTGACTCCTTAAAAACGAAATGAGCACAACAAACCTCGCTCCCTTCTATTCCAAGTGTATTCTGCAACCCCACTTTCCTTGGCATCTGAATCATGTGAAGTATGATTCCCTGTCTGAAGAAAACCCAACCAGTGCGGCAACCTCCTCTGAAAAGAAGACGAAATAACTGTACCCAGTGACTAACACAGTATAAGATAAAAACAGAAAATAAAAAGAAAATAAGATAAAAACAGAAAATATTTAAGAAAATAAATGGGCTCCCTGTGCTTAGAGTCTCAGTACACCTGTGGTATCATGAGGTAGATATATGCATGCTCCTTCATGCTAATATGCTTCTTCCTACTAATATACTATATTAGTATTGTAAAGACATGCTAGGTGTATGTAAATTAGCTAAATCATATTAATCATACCTAAAGGGTAGTCACCCAAGATAGTTGTCCATGATTTTCCACATCATTGAAGCCTCCACCGAAGGCTAAAATTGGGTGACACACGTAGAGCTTGCACAGACTGTCTTGTGTTCTGCATATTCTTTTCCCCTCTAGCTTGCAACATGGGAATGTCTGGGTAGAAGTTGAGAACCAGTTCTGCTCTTGCAACCCTGGGGTTGGTCATGATATGATCTGGGCAAAACAGATTAAAAACAGTCCACAGCAGCAGAGCTTTGGTCCAGACAGGACCTTCTTTAGCTTTTCCAGGCACTGAGAGTCTCCGTCCTCACTTGCAGGTGGTAGTGATGGTGGGTTGCATCAAGGTCCTGGGTATTTAGCTGAAACAGCCTTTCCCCTAGCATTTACTGGGCATCAAGTTTAAATAGTTGTTCCTGAAAACAAAGAAGTAAAAAGCTTTAAACAACCAAATGAGATGGCCTTCGTTCTTTCAGTTCTCCTGCCCTCACAAACTAATTTCAACACCACCGAGTCCCCTCCATGTAAGCCCAGGTGTGGATCCTCACCTTCAGAGGTAATAAAAATGCCTGCTAACTTTCAGTGTTCAGAGCTAAAACTCCCAGGCACCCACACTAGCATTGTCCTAGGAGCAGTTTTCTCTTGTTAGTTATCCAGTAAATGCAACTCTGCTTCTTGTTAGTGACAAAGAATGGAATATTAATGTTTATTTTTAAGCTCATTTGCCAGATGATAGCAAAGTCAACCTGCATCTTGTTCACTCTGCAAGTGCAGTTTTCTCAAGCAGTTCTCTCTTCGCCAGTGTATTGACATTCATCACCTCTTACTGGAGTACCTATAAGCAAGGACTTTGAAACCTGCTCGTACATCAGATGAGGCTGCAAACAAAGGCAAACCACTGTGAAAAATGCCTTCAAAGCTGGCATTTGTGTCTTTCTCTGTTGCATTCATACTCATGAACCTTTGGATTGACTGACCTGCATGTCAAGTCTGAAAAAAAAAATCAGATTATATTCTGTGAAATGGAGAATCAGCAATAGGTAAGAGTTTGGAGGACTAAGCAAAACATGTCTAATTATTTGGGCCTGGGATTTAACTTACTGGCTTCTTTTCTTTTTCTTTTCTTCTCCCAGCCCCTGCCCGATACTTAATGTACAAAGCTCAGCAGGGAGAGAGGTAATGGAATTTGGACGCAACTGGTGTTCAAAGGCTTCTCTTAAAATGGGCCTATGCTAATCATCGGGGTCTGTGCAAATTGGGTCAATGTCCTGCATATTCCCAAAGGGAAAACCTCGTCGGGAGGAGTACGTAGCGCAGAATGTCTCTCTGAGAATTTCATAAGGCTGCACCTCCGAGCAAATCTTCAAAGAGATTTTGCCTGCAACTAGCTCGGCCTTTGGCCAGAGCAGACTACATTCTTCCCCGGAGAATCATCCGCCGCGTGTGTGTGGTCTCTGATCTGGGCATCGGGAGGTTATGGCCATCGCAGTGCAAGTGAGTTTAATTGCTACCTCCTGACTCTTTCCACAAAAGGAAACTGTGTTTAAAGGCTGAAAGCCTTTTGCTTGAACTTTCTCGCTTCAGATGCAGCTGATGTAACTGCCCCGTCCTTCGCGGAATTAGTGAGTCCTTGGTCAGATGCAGATTTGAATTTGGCCATGGCCCTAGTCATGTTCTGCTCTTTGTCTCCTCTGGGTATCTTCATGAAATATTAAACAGTATTTTGTGTGTTTCTACATGTGACTCATGCAAAATAGTTGCGCAACATGGAACATTTAGGGATTTGTCTTAAATTCAAAAATCACAGTTCTGCACAAAATCAGAATAATAATATTTCTTTCTGAGGCAGAATTCCTTTTTTTCAGAAATGGAACTTAAAAAGACCTATCAGTAAGTGACAGTAGGTGAAAGAAGAGTTGTAATTCAAGCCCATACACTTTTCTACTGAAAATGGGAAGGCAGACATCATATTGGCACACCTTTCTGAAATGAAAAATATTTGCTGAGAAAGTTCACTGACTTGGAGAAGAGGTTGGGTCTGTTGATTCTGAAAGTAATATTGGTTGTTGTACAACCCTGCAGAAGACTGTTGCATGGGCACATTGGGAAGGAATACCATTAGAGAAGTCTGAAGGTATAACGATGACTGGTGTGAAAGAACTTTATTACTAGCTTTGAGATAGTATTGAACCCAGTTCAAAACGAACTGTTGCATTAAATGGCATCATTTGAAATATTCATAGTAAACAATAAATGCAGACAACTATGAAAATAAGCAGTTGTGAAAGGAGGAGTGAGTTTCTTGTTAAAGTGCCAAAAAAGGCCAAATTCCTTGATAGAGTCAACATTTACTGACTCAAAGAGGAGCTGAAATTTTCAGGGTGGTTCAGAGAGCTTGTCAGAACTGCTCCATTCTGGAAAGAAACAGTAACGAAAATGCCAAACCTGAGTAAGTTTGCTAAAAATAGTATTAAAAATCAAAATTATCCAGGCTTGGATTAGAAAAATTAAGAATTTTTTTATATGAAAATACTTTGTGTATCCTAAAGTTTGTCCTTTCTCTGTGTTATGTCAGCTTCTCTTGTAACTGTCTGCTGCCTGACATGCCTTCTGTATATTCTCAGACAAGTGGAACGATGTCCATGTAGAAAAACATTTTCACTTTCTTTAATAACCAGGTCCAACCATATTCTTCTTAACTCTTAAAATGAGTAAGACAAGGTGGCCTACAAAGAACAGCTTGTAGGGACGTCCATTCACCCTTCTACCTCTCAACATTTTCTCTCCGGAGTTAAAAATAAGAGGAGGAGAAGGATGCTTCTTGAGGACAAATATGGATATTCTAAGTCAAATGGAAAAACAGCACTGACAGCTTGGAAAAATAGATACAGACTTCTCATGGGAGACCCATTGTGTATGTTGACAATGTGCTACACGTTTGCAGGTTGGTGAGCAGTTTTTGTGCAAGGCAGTTTGTCTGATTAATGCCTATGAACTCAGTGCTGATTCCACCTAAATACTGTAAATGAACTTCAGGGAAAACAGTGTTTTTCTTTTTGATCTGCCGCATCTCTGGCAATATAATGAGTGCAATTACCCTCGCTTGACTATGCAACATTATTCTGTTTTGCCAGTTAATTGCTGATGATTTTTCCAAGCTGATTAAAGCAAGACAATGTATTCACATATGTTTAATCAAAAATTTCTAATACAATTTAGAATAATTTCTTAGGTCTTTTCTATCATTTGTCTTGTTTTCTTCCTTTTTTATTTTATTTATTTTTACATTCAAGAAACATTAAAATCTAAGCAAGTCAATTTAGCGTTCCCAAGCTTTCTTGCCTTGGTATGTGAATGGACTTTTTTCATATTAACATTGTCCAATTATCATGTTTGTTATCTAAGGCCAAAATCTTCAATATTCTTTATACCTGAGGATACTTTGGAAATTGATACTTAATCAAGGTATCAGGAATGGGTCAACTATAATTACAGGAGTAGCTGTAGCAGCAGCAGTAGAGATACCACAGGATTACTGTAGACTGGTTCTAGGTTGTGCTTTTAAATGCAAAATACTTTTTTTTCCCCTCATCCTCAAGGAATTTCCAATGTATTAATAAATTTAGAACCACTAAATGGATGAGTGGAAGAAAATGATGAGACACGGCAGAGCCATCCCACAGGCAGTGATCCCAGGGAACCTACTCCCAAAATGATTTTCCTTGAATATATACAGGAACTGCTATCCTCCTATAGTCTGTCCATGAAGAACTGAAAACCTCCCCACTAAAAGAACTAAGGGAAATGAAGTTTTCTGAATCTCTTCTATGCTATGATTTACTCATGTTGTATACAATACAGTAGGGGTAGACTAAAGGAGACACCCTTGTGACAGAATCAGTATCCTATTGAGATTATAAAGTCAATAAGGCATGTGCAGTTCTTTCTTATGAGCGAGTGCCTCTTTGTGAGTGCCACTCATGGCATTGTGGAGGTGGCCTCCCGGCCTCGCTGGCCTCAAAGCTGCTCGAGCTACCTGCTGCCAATAGCTCCCAATCAATGATTGTGATGCGACATGAGGACCTCTCAGCCATGTCCTGTCCTAACATGAGTGACCAGGAGCCAACCCTGCAGCTTTTGCGTTGCTCGGTATGGTTCTTTCTTTGACTGTGTTCAAAGGCTTCCAGGAACCTTTGAGCACATCAGTGAGCCATTGCAATAGCAGACTGGAAGTGGCATTTCAACATAGGCACCCCCTTTTTCCGTAGGCTATCCTTGTTCTCCAGTGCAAACTTGGGGAAAGTCATCGGATATGTTTGCAGATGAGCACTATTAGCAGGGCTTGCACAACTGGTCTCATTTTGACAGCGTGAACAAATCTTTCACTAGTAAGTCCTGAAGACCTCATGCTCATTTAATACTGCTGTCTAGAAAACCGTGGCCCGAGGGCATAGTGTTCAGATTGGGGTCTGAGGAAAGTGGTTTTTTAGAGCACTGGTTAAAAATAACAGCAAGAAAATCTCTCTTTTTCTTTTTCTATTCTCTTGTTGCCCTTCTGGTGAAGGAGTAGGAGTGTATTCCTGACTCTGCTGGAGTCTGCCAAAACTGTACTCTAGACTCCAAGCTTTTACAAGATCTGTAATATACCTTGACATAAATAGCTAATTACATGGAATAATAATGCTCACGAGTGAAGCATCAGGGTTCTAATTTGGAGGGAGAAGCACCTTACCTTTACTATGTGTTTATTTTACAAGAGACTGTGGTGAGTAATTCATTCTGGTTTTGAATTGATGGCTTTGGCAGCTCCATGGGTTTTGGCCATTCCTTCCAAGAAAGCCGGAAGAACATTGGTGTAATCTTGCTGAATGGGGTGTCATTTCCTTCATGACTTGGACCTTGTTGATGCCGTAGAGATCTGTGTGATCCTGAATACCTTCAAATCCCCTTGAAGTTGGTGAAAGGTGGAAGTGGTCATCTATCTGCAGCTTAGAGCCTGTAAAAATGGACATAGCTGTAATCACAAAATCAAAGAGGGCCTTGATCGTGAAAGTGGGAGCTAAACATAGTACCTTGTCTCTTGGGATACAGGCATTTATCTCTCTGCTTAATTGAATGAATGGGAAATTAGATAAAACTTTACAGAGTAAATCTTTTAGCAAATGTGATACCCAAGTAAAAAAATTTCAGCGGACTCTACATTTTCACAGCTGCTCCTTTGTTTTGTCGAAGTGTATTTTGAATGTAAGTCCTGCTTACATTGCATCCCTATTAATTCTATTGTACATATTAAATGTCCTCTTTGTAGTGTGTAAAACCAGAAGGGAGGCTAAAAACAAATAGCATGCGTTTAAAATGTTTTATGGAAGATGGCACCAATATTTTCTGAAAGCCTCCGTGATTCCACGGTACTGCTCTCTGATAACAGTGTTATTGTTCAAGGCCAAAACTGGAACCTAGAATTATGTAGGAAATAATGGAAAAGAATAGAGAGAACATGCTATTTAGCCCCACAAGAGACAAAAAACATATTGACAAAATACAAAACATCTGTTGCTTCTTTACCAATCTGTTTACATCTGTGACAATTCAAAACTTCTAAGAAATAAAAGTTATTTTCCTTTTATTTCAGCAAAGCCTACTGAAGGCACTAAGGTCATGCCATTGACATCAGGAATATGCATTATCCACCAAAAGTAATTGTTTACATGTTTGCATTACACTCTATGGCTCTATGTCTTCCAATTGCAGTAACTGCAGTAGTTAGCCACAGTGGCTCCAGATCCAAACAACTTTTAAGGACGTGACAACACGATCACAGCGATTAATATTTAGGTTTGGTACTAAAATCATTCCTTACCATCCCAGCTCTCATAGGTTTCCATAGTGTGTACACCAAGATGTATATACCGTATACATCAACGGTATGTAGCCATCTACCTGCTTGTAACCAACTCACTCTGATGGGAACATAATTCTCACTAGCATAGCTGGCCCAGGTGGTACTGCCAAAGGGACAGTACTGCACTTATACTTTATTTCATTGTCCCAGACCTTGGAAACATCTAGTATCCAACATCCAATGTCCAACATGACATGTTTTTTCTGGAAGAGGTGGGCAGCATAATTGCTGTTTGACTACCACCACTTTCTAACTGAAATGTCTCATAAAAATTCTTTTATAATTGCTTCTGGTTTTGTTGTCTTTTTTGTTGTTTTTTTTTTTTTTGATGTTTTTCATCACCTTTGGGAGGTGATTTCTTTTCTAGAGAAATACTCTTTTTGCGTAATACTTTCAGTATTAATGAAAACTGAATATTTATCCTAAAATAGAAAAAGAAAAGGTAGTTTTCCAAGTTTTTGGATAACTATCTTTGTCAAAAAATAGGAACATCAGATAGGAGAATGATCTATTTCTAAAATTTCTCATGAAATACAGTTGCCACCACTAATCATTCTTTGAACAAAGCAAAGGTTCTTTAGTGACACAGGTTCTGCCTTTGGAGTTGGCATCATACTGAGTAACAGCATAATTAGAAATAGAGAGATGTAATAACTCTCCAGGTTGGAATAGATCGGTGTGAGATCAGTTTTGCCTCACTTGGATATGGACAATCCCTCTCTGGAGTGCTATTTAATTACTTCGGTGGTAGCAGGTGGTGAGTTCTCCTTGTCCCCTGACTGGCAAAGTGCCTCTTGTCCTCCTCAGTCCAGTTCCCTATGCCTTTACAAAGTGCATCCTCTTCCTAGAGGGGTTTTACTCTATTTCTCTGCATTTTCCTGCCATTACACATATGATAGCCTGATTCTCCCATTTGTTTTGATAAGCAAAGGCCTAGATCCACAGCTGCAACTGAGGAAAGTAGAGCGCAAACGAAAAGGGATTTTTTTTCCCACCTTATGCATATGAGTCAGCCTTTCTAATGTAGAATTACATGTTCTGACAGATGATCCAAATTTTGCTAGATGTTTTTGATGCCTTAGGACACCAGAGATAGCTACAATGTGTAAGATGCCATGGCCATGCCTGCTTTCTCTTGGTCATGCCTCTTTCAGAGATTTTGGATTTCATACAGCTATCCAGACATTGAATTTAGGACAGCCAGGTACATCATCCTTTCTCAACACTGCCATACTGGGATCTTCTCATGAGACCATGGCACTCATAGAGTGACTTGAATTTCACATGCCATAATCCATCTTACTGGAAGTGCAACCTATATCTTGTCATGAGCATTTAATCAGAGGAACCTTGGTTCACCAGCACTCCTGTGACAGGGCAAGTCATAGTTGCCTAACTATCCAGGTGAGATTCAGTGAGAAGGTATCATGTTGTAGAACTGATTTTAGGCATTCCTCTGTCGACTTTGTCTTCCTCCTTTCAGATGTCACCAGCCAAGACATGAGATGAGAAAAGAGTAATATCTTTTTGTTTCACCTCGTCTATCCACAAGTGTTTGTTCATATCCCAGATGGACCTCCCTGTGTTGCTCATCTCCTAGAATTATGCTAACAAGTAACATTGCCTGTTTATTTAATCTAATAGGCAGAATTTTCACTACTTAATTCCAACTCACAAGTGGAAGGTAGTTGCCTAAAGTGACCAAAGTTGTGTCATGTTCTTTCTCATCTCACTGGCCAGTTCTTCTGTAATTTTAGTAGAGCAAGTTGTTACTGCAATGTCCATGTGCTCTGAAAACTGGGCTCTCATAGGTGTGACCCAATAGGATGGGAGGCCTCTATGGAAAAGTATATGGAAAAGTCTGATATGTGTTGGACCTGCAGCAACTGTTTTAGGGTATGACTTGTCATGCACAGGGGTGCCTCTGATCACAAGTCTGGGCCTATCCATAAGTTCAAAGTAACTATTCTGACCAGTGAAGCTGATACACCTTAATGTGCTTTTGCCTATGCAATGACCTGTATATGGAAGAAGGAGAAGGACAAAGTGCAGATATTATCAGGGTCATTGAGAGAACATCAGGGATGCTTTGTTGTACATATGAGGCAAGAGCTGCAGGCCCCATGAGCTCTGCTAGGAATGCTGCTCTCTGAGGAATGCATGACTGTCAGATCTGAGTCAAATACCAGCAGGAGGGACCACAGTTCCCTTTTTTTAAACCCTTACATTTGTATTTAAAATGTATCCTCCCCAAAAATCACTGCCAAAATGTACGTTAGTTTATTTTACAATAGTGCTGTTCGATTTAGTGGGGGAAGCAGAGTGGGACTGGGACAAGACGTGGAATGAGCTGCTTCTGCCATGTCCCTGCAGATGAACCTTGGCAAGCCTCTTGGACCATGGTCTTCTCTATTGATGTCGCTTCAGTGTCACTCAAGCCATGGGGAAGCCAAATTCCTGCCAGCCCGTCACATCCCTGCCATCCTGGCATGTCCCAGTCCTCTTATATCCTGGCCTAGCACATCCCTGCTCACCCTGTCCCTGCCATCCTGGTGCGTCTTGGCTCTCCGTGTCCTGGCCTAGCTCATCCCTGCCCACAGCATTCCCTGCCATCCTGGTGTGTCCTAGCCTTCCTTGTCCTGTCCAAGCACATCCCTGCCCACAACGTCCTGCCATCCTGGCATGTCCCACCCCACCATGTCCCTGCCATCCTGGTATCTGATGAGCTCGTGGGTATGGTGGCGATCAGCAAACCGCGGCAAGAAATACAAGGAGAACTGAGCCAGGGCGGCCTGTGGAGCCAGCACAAAGTGGGGTACAACAGGCCTCTCTCATGCTGCCATTTTCTTCCCTCCCTTCTGTTAGGCCAGTGCCCACATAATCCCAGCCTTGGTGCCACCACAGCCAGGACACGCAGAGGCAAACGCTCCCCACTTAAGGCGTCCATTCCCTCCTTGTCCTCCCCACTGCAGCCTGTGAGGGGAAAATCCCACCATGGGAGTGAGTGGCGCCCACCAAAGCCCTCCACGGGCCCCGGGGCACCGACCATGTCAGGGCCATATCGCGGGCGGCCCTAATCTCCGGGATCCCTGCCTGTAAAGCAGGAGCCGCCTCCCCCCTCCTCCTCCTTTGCTCCCCCCGTCTCCCTTTTCCCGGTATTTTACATATTCCCGAAATTCGCCAGCGAAGGGCAGGAGAGGCGATAACGGCGGCGCGGCGCGCCGAGCGGGAAGTGCCGCCTGACAAAGTGTGTAGCGCGGCGCGGATCCTTTCTGGCACTCTAATTATCCTTTCCTTCTTGACTCCAGTATCACATGTAGCCATGTGTAGAATCATAAAATAATTATGCAGTGTACAAGCTTTCTGGGAGCATGTACCACTGTTTTCCTAATTCTTTATCGCTCCCATTGATCGTGGCGTGTGTGCATTGATCCAAGTCGGCCATCTGGTTGGGGAAGATAAGCGTGCGAGTGTCTTTGCATTGCACTGTCACTCAGGGAGGGGGGTACATTTTGGCTGTAGGGAATTACAGGGGCAGGATTAGCCCTCTTCCTAGGAGTAAACTGAATTTTAAATGCAGCGTTGCAGCTGCATGGACCATGTTGCTAACTTCTGTTTTTTGCCCATAGACTGGGTGGATTTTTCTTTTTTTTTTTTTTTTTTTTCCTTTCCCTTTTTCCCCCCTTGCCTTCTCTTGCCTGCTTAGGCTGTATTTGGAGATAGATAGGGCTTGCATTAAATGGAGGGGGAGAGAAGAGAAAAGGAGGACTGTCCTTCTCTGCACACACTAGACTTGTGAGTGGCTGCCGTGTTACAGGATTTTGAAATGGCAAAAGCAGCCTTTAGTTGCAGGCAAGAACCCGCCGGATTGAATGCATTTTGCAAGAAGCAGCATTGGTCCAAAAGGAGGGAGGGAAAAAAAAAAGAAAAAAAGGATGAAGTTATCAGGCTATGACAGGAAATTAAAGGCTGGATATTAATCAGCTCACTTAATGGTTAATCAAAACAAATAACGCTGATCACACATTATGGGGATGTTTGTTACGTATTCAGCAACAAAACAACGGAGTTTTTTTTAAGGAATTATTTATTTATTTTTGCCTGCCAGCTCTCCTTCTTACAGCACATATCTCTTGCAATCATTTGAACTTAAATGCAGTATTTTCTCCGCCTGGCTGGGATGTGTGTGCGCGCACGCACTCGCACCCCTGGTCGTCCCTTTGTACCAGGCGATCGTGCCCATTGTTGTCTCATATTCTGCAAATGCAGGGAAGGTGCCTCAAAAGCCTTTCCTCCAAAATTGAACAATTCTGTCAAAAAAGATTAGTTCTATTTTGTCTGCTGCTTGCTGACTATTCATGAATGTAAAGAGAGAGGGCTTGGGTGTCATACTAAGTTGCTAAGGTGGCTGGCTTTCGCCTATTGACTTGAGGATACCGAACTGGAGCCTACAAAAGAGCAGCCAGAAGGAGAGGAGAGAGCTGGTCTGCCATGTGTTTCAGCTATACCTTCTTTAGCTGCCCATTTATTTCTTTTGTTGCCACAACTTTTATTGTCATACAGTTGAAAAAAATGTTAGACACAGGCTTCAGGCTGCACCAAGCAGAAAAAAGGATTAGCATATCACTAGGATCATCTTACACTGAACCAAATTCTTTTCAGGATGTATAATTAGTGAATACAGTCTCTCTCCCCCCCATACCCCTCTGCTTTTTTTTTTTTTTTTTGAGGGGGGAGGCTATGGATAGGGAAAATTAGCTCAGATCCCTGGGTAGGAAATGAGAAGAAAGGGAAATAAAAAGTTCCCTCATTTTAGGGTGGATTTGATGCAAACCCCACATTAGACTCATGCATTGTGTTTAAGAAGCATTTTGCACATTCATAAAATGTGTAGGAGTTGCATGCTAACTTGTATATATATATATTTATGTGTGTGCAATCATCTTCCCCAGAGGGGACTCGAGGGAGAGAAATTGTTTTTGGAGCTATTCTCATCACCAGAGCAGCTTTGCCCACCCTTTCTGAGCAGGGCTGAGTATAAGGCATGACACCCAAGAAGATTTTACTTTTTCCTCCTTGTATGAGGAGGAACTCCACACTGCCCACTTCTCAGCAAGTCCAAACAAAAAATATCCTTTCTCCTTAAGTTGGCATCTGTTTTCAGGCATTAAGCTGGGGTTACTCTTGAACTGTAACCGCATGTATGCACTTTAAAGCATTTTAAATGTACATGCATTTTTAAAACAGAAGGAGAGAATGAGATTTGGGAATTAATAATCTTTTTTTTTTTAAAAAAAAGGGCATAGGCTAGTTTGAGTGTCGACCAAAATAGGCGGCAACTAAGCAGCCAGATGGGACGTAGGTCTGTAAAGAGAGATGGAGAGCACCCACATGCACCCACTACGAGAATCAAAGGAATAGATTTTATTATTTATCTGGGCAGTTCAGCTCCAGGATAACTGGCCCCAAAACACCTTCGATCCAAGTTCAATATGTGCCACTGGGTGCTTGTAAATGCTCAAGTGGTTTGTTCTGCCTCAAGTAGGAAGTGCAGTTCCGTGTGAGGACTGGGGAAAAGCGAGCATTTGATCTCAAAGCCCCCAAAATGCAGCTACACCTTCACAGGGACATATCAGAGCGCACGGGGAGTGGGCATCTGAGCACCATGTTCCCTGCTCAGATCAGAGCGAACTTTAAAAGCAGAATTGCAGTGGGAATAAAGCAGAGCTTCTTTTTCAGCTAAAAGGCTGGTAATTTCGAAGTGTTTAATCACCCTGTGCGTTTGACATCATTGCCTTTTCAAACTGTTCAAGCCAATTGTTCCATCAAACCAGCAATCGGACGTGAATATTCAGAACGGGCTCTGTGGTACTCAGCCATAATTGGTCACATCACTCACATGGGCTCGTTTCCACTCTGATTAGAAGAGGGTGGAAATTTGCTTCATGTGGATACTTAAAACACCCACACATAAAAATCTCATTTGCCACAACTGATTTTTCCAGGGAGCAGGACCAGCTTGAACGCTGATGGTTGGAGGACACGAAAGGAAAATAAGTGAAATGAGAACTCAATTAAAATGGTGAACGCCCTTTCTTCACCCAGTTCAGTTCCTGCTGCTTGTTCCTATTGGCACGACGGATTGCATTTAGGTTTTTGTGCTGGCTGGTTGTGCTGCTGGAGACTGCAACCAGGTGAGAAGGAGGAGGGTTATATTAAGATCCCAATTGCAACTATATTGGCATTTCCATGGGCCTAGAACTCACACTGGGAGGTGGTCATGGCAACCCAGTTGCAGAACTGGAGTTGGAAAGAGAGAATAATGAATGAGAAGTATCCCTTAGAGCCTGCGTAACTCAACCATCATGGAATTAAGAAGAAAAAAATACTTCACGTCTACGAAATATGGGGGAAGAAATTGTTTTGTGATCTTGGGGAAATTATGCCAAATATTTTGTGACTGGTAGGTCATGTACAGAGAGGGTGTCTGTTGTCCACGTGGAACCCCTCTTGACTTCAAAGAGAGGATTTTTGGTAGGCGAATGCCTGCCGAATGGAGCATCATGTAAAGCAGCCACGTCAGGTGCTGTGGCTTGTGATCTTCTTTATTCTGCTCTGATACACTGAAGAGCGTGTGAAATTATGAACAGGAGCAACTTGAAAGCTGCCGTTTATTTAGAGGACAAAATAGGAAGCTTAGCGTGATGTTCCTCGTTTGGGAAAGAAATTGCCACTGGTGGCCGTTTCTTATTAGCAAGTGGAAGATAATTCCAAATGGCCAGAGGAGTCCGAGTGTGCTGCTGTAAGGACTGATAAAGATTCCTGGGAAGCTACTCATGAAAGTGTAAGAGGGTTCACTCCTGTTATGCAACTACAATGTGCTCCTTCCTGCTCCCTGGCTTCCAGGAAAATCAAATCAAAGCGAAAGAAAAAGTGAGGAAAAAATCAGATAAAATTAAGAACAGAGCAGCACAAATATCAGGATGATTGTAATCTACCTTCTGTAATATTGCAGTCACACTGAACGAGCGGTTAGCTTGCAAATGACCTAATTTAACAAAGCCCAGGCTTAAATCCTTGGTCGTGCATAATAAAAGCACGGTTATGTGGTCACCTTGGAGTTGTTTGGTTGGGTCTTGGAGCTGTGTGTTTGTCAGTATCTCTCAGCACTAGTCCAGCCTATAGTTGTGTCTCTCAGAGCTTTGAGGATATATTTTCTTTTGAGGATATATTTTCTGTAAATAAATGCTGTTTTCATAAGCATTCTAGGTGCACTTTGTCATTAACCTGATGCTATAGAGCCACACAGACCAAATCTTGATTTATAAAGCTGTTAAAATATTTGACCTTGTTTCAATAAAAGCTCCAAGGTTAATTATAGAACGCACACTGTATATATACGCTCCATCTGCTTCTTTCGCCCTGATGATTTATAGAAGGAAAAGGTAATAAATTCTCATCTTCAAAAAGTGACTGCGGTGCAAAAGTGCAAGAGTTTGCTTTTTCTACCATTTCATGTTTTACTGCACTTTGATATGTGATATATTGAGGGATGAGCTGTCTCTTCCTAGGCAGCACTAGAAGTGTGGGTTTTTTTCATTATGTAAAGTATAACAAGAAGCATGTGAGAATGAAAAAAAAATTTAAAAAGTTGAGAATTGAAAACAAAACAAAAAAAAAAAAGGTTGTTGGGAATAAAGAGCTGTAGCTTTGCTCCTGGATAGAATGTGTCCATAATGAGGTAAACAAAGGGGTTGTTGTTTTTTTCTTTTTGTTTCTTGTTGCACTGAAAACAAATTTCACAAAATAAAAACCAATTTAAGTTTCTTTAAAAAGAACCAGGAAATATTGAGGAAAGTTAATTGAAGCACATTCAAATTACAATAAACACATACAAGCACAATTATCTTCTTTTGACTAGTGTGTGGCTTAGAGATGTTTTTATCTTTTGTTTATTGCACTATTAAAAATATGGAGAGGCACCAAGAAAGAGTAGATAGCCACCATATGGAATTACATATTTTCCCTATTTATATTTAAATAACTACCCATGAGAAATTATGCAGAAATCATGCAATAATTCTCAACTGAAATGACTGTTTAGAAAATAAAAATTCTGAGGCACAGTATTCTTTTCATATTAAATTGCCCATTTTCTGTACATCATATACGTTTGTACAATACCAAAAAAATGTTGCATTACAGCCCAATACAATTTGTTCACAATGCTAATGAAGATGGATAGAGGACATTGTAATATACTGTAGTAATTTATAAGCAGTGTGGGAAAACAAGACAAACAGGCTCAGAGAGCTGGAGCACAATTTTTTGTTCCCATTTTCAGAGTGAATAGTGGTAATTTTAATAACCTGCTGGTTTGACAGATTTAATGATGCCGATTAACTTTTATTGCTTGATTCACGCCATGCTCACATTCGAGGTGAATATTTGAGCTTGCAAAGTTTGAGTGGCTGGTTTTAAGCAGCAAAAAAAAAAAAAAGAGAGAAGCTCCAAATACCCCGTGGAGAACTTGGCAAGCCTGAAAACCTCATATTTATGATGCCACCCTTTCCCCAGAGGGGCAGATTTAGAGCCTGCATCTCACTTTGCAATAAACTTGTCCCCCCTTGCTTAGGGATGGAGGATCCATCTGCCCTCCAACAGGCTCCTATCCTGCACAGGAATATTAACTTTGGGTCCACTTGCATCAGATTTATTATTTGATTTCTCTGACAGCAAGTTCTGATTAATTGGGCCTAAGCTGTGGATACTAAGATCATTTCCCCTGCTGATAAAGACCAAAAGATGTCCATTTAATGAGCAGAATGTCCAGCCTTAGTTCACATCTCCCTCAAAAGATCTGTGGAGTCTTTTGACTTTCTAAAATAGGAGTGAAACTGTCCAAATTAGCTAATGTGCCAGTTTTCTTATACAGCTTATTTCAGACGCTGGATAGGTGTCAAGTTTTGCCTGTCTGTCTGTCTCTCTAATAATTCTAATAATTTTGAGTTCTGAAATTCATTAAATGGCTTCTTCCAAATCCTTAAATTAATAAGTTTTAACAAGGTTTCTTTGAGGCCTGAAAATCAAAGAGAGAAGGAGGCAGAAAGCCCCACCACCCAATGAGTCCTTCCTACTTTCAACGTGCTGAACTGCAAGCATGCATTTGCAAGAGATGCCATTCTGGGGCGAGACTTCTCTGTACAGGATAAAAAAAATACATTTTTAGCCCTCTAACACCTCTTCCATTGCCCTGTCTTTGTTCAAGAAGCACCAGAAAACCTACTGGCCTTGTGATATGCCATGGTAGACCAATCTGCCGCAGTCCCAAGCCTGTCTTTTCCAAAACAAATACCCACTATGGAAGAATAGGGAGTAATCTAGTTATGATTTCATTAGAACTAGAGAGTGGCTCCAGTCTGAATGTCTTCTTGGAAGACTTTTCCATTTCTACTAACACTGTTGCTATCATTAAGAAGAAGAGTCGTTCCCTCTGCTAGACAGGTCCAAGGACCTTCTAGTGTATATAATGCTTGTGTCCTTCTGAGAAACAAGACCAAATAGTCATGCAGGGGTTTTCTGGGTGTTTAAACATATAAATAGTAAGTATATATATTTGTGGGCACATAAATAATATTTTAAACACATATACAAGTATTTTATATATGTATGTGTGTATATAAATGTATATAAATGTATGTGTGTGCATTTTTCCCCCTGCAGGATAGAGGCTGTAATTTATTTTAGAGGAAACTCTTCCAAGGAATTTTCAGGCCGGCCAGAAATAGGCAAGAGAAGTCAAAGAGTTTGATGTGAGTTTTATGCCTCATTTCTTTTTAAAATTTGGTTAAATCTCCTCTTTGATGCTGTCTTACAGATCAAAAGGCTCTGCTGCTGGGAAACCTCCATTTGGTTTCAAAGTGGAGTTTCTGCTTGTTATTTTAGGAACAATAAGGAGTCCTTAGTACATTATCAGTATGGAGAGGAGTTTGCAGACCTGTAATAAATGGTCTTCGTATGGTGCTACTGTCTATCACAGTCTTCTGGCAAATTATCCCACTCTCGTCCCAGAAGTACTGCTGATAAAGGCAGCCATTCCATGCTAAGCTCTTGGTTTCCCTCTTTTCCCTGTGATTCCACCAGCAATAACCATGTTTTCACATGCATATGGATTTATGACCCTATGAACTGAGAAAAATATGGAAGGATCTATGGAAAAATGAATTACCCAGGAAAACCTTTCTGCTCTCAACCCAGTATTTTGTCATTTATATCACTAGAATTGTTCCCAATTTACATGTGTAAAAATGCCTCAGCACCCTTTGTCTTCACACATTTACTTAGCAATTAGCAATAGTGTCATTGTAATCATGGTGGTTTAAAGATACAAGTGAAACAAGGTTTGAAAGGAGGAGTAACAGCATTTAGGAGAATGACTAGTCTTAGCTTTCATTTTAAAAATTGCCAGGGGAGACTTTAGCATTTATTTAAAATAATAATACCTCAAAAGACAAAAGAATTTGACAACAATCAAGGGACAGAAGTTTTGTTTTGTTAATGTTTCAGCAAAACCTAGAGTCTTCTTTTTTGTAGAACTAACTTATTGGTAAAAGTCTGTTTTAGTGGAAAATTTTGAACCAGTCCATCTCAAATGTGGGGGTCAGGACTTTTAAACTGTTGCTCAGATATTCAAAAATACCCTTGTGTATTCATCTTGCCTTAATGGAAATGAATGTGACAGTTGGAGAAGAGAAACAAGGACAGTCAAGAGTTGTGGCATGAAGAGTTGTGGTCCTCGATAGCTCCAGGCACAACCACCTCTTCCTTCCTTTCCTCCTTCCTTCCTTCCTTCCTTCCTTCCTTCCTTCCTTCCTTCCTTCCTTCCTTCCTTCCTTCCTTCCTTCCTTCC
>JAVCKT010034960.1:64909-84551 GCA_032273925.1 Rhynchotus rufescens
GTGTATTTTTCTGACCCTGGTTTACATAACCATAAAGGTACAATGATGTGTCCCTATAAGAGTACAAACAGATGTGCCTCAGAATGAATCTCTGCAAATGGTTGTTCCTTTCGTAGGGTTAGGGAAGTCCAAGTGATTTTTTTTTCTTTATTTTCTTCTTTTCCAATAAGTGCAATTTTTAGTTGAACACATTGTGTAGTTCTATTTTCAGAAAGTTTGATTTTCATAGAGATATTCCTGGGAGAAAAGCAAGAGGCCTCACTTGCTCTTTACTCAGTAGACCAATGATCAGAATTTTGCCTTAAGCTGTTGGAGGTATTTGAATCACTTCCTGAATTTATGGTTTCCATATTTCTAAGTCCGTAAAGGCCAGCTTTATTCTGAGGGTGTTCTTGCTTAGTATATCCAGATGACTGAATAGGCAAGGTTGTTTTCAGGGTAGTAAAAGGGAAAGGTGAACAGAAATTGAAGAACTCTGGCAATTTGCGTTATAGCAAATGCTGGCAATACAGTGTTGAGAAAATAAAACCCTAGTTGGCTCGACTCTATTGGGGTTGCTTGCAGATACTTGTAGAGAATATCTGCATTGCTGCTGGTGTGGAAGCAGCAGAGCTGGGTTTTCCTTGTGCTGAGCAGGAGCCAACCAAGACTGCTGGACCAGAGCTGACTCTGCACAGGTTAACTCTGATGCCTTCATCTGTATCTGTTAGTCTGCAGCCAAAGTAATGTGCCTATGGCAAAGTAAGAGTTGAATGTGTTTCTAGAGTAAAACAGAAGTGGAGTTGACATAAATTACTGGCACGTTCCCAAAGTTGTTGAGGTCTCCAGGAGTATTTTAACTGACTTCACTGAGCATCTCTTGCAACTTCAGTGGTTTTTATGGGAATTGAGATTACAGATGAGGCACTTCAAGCTGCTTGCCTGATATGTTATTAGTGCTAAGTGGTCATATCTCTGTCTGTCTAGATATCTACATCTGTGCTTAAAAATAGAGTAGAAAAGTTATTACATATACATCCCCTCCCATGATCTCAAAATGAAGGCATAAGTGCTACGTGGCTTGCATATGAGAAATCAAAGTATTACAAAAATATGTGGATGCAGTTTGATACACACTTATCTGGAAATAACAGTCCTCATAAGTTATATTCACAATTGAGTGTAAGGTTGCAGAAAGTATATTCAGATCTAAGTGTGAATTCAGATCTAAGCAAAGTTTTTTTCTGAAACTGCTGTAGTTATTTATATGCTACCACCCCACAGCTATGTGCTCTTAAGTGCTATAACCCCAATTCCACCTGAATTTTAGTAGCTGAACATGGAAGTGGTTCTGTTTTCTTTCAGAGAAAAACAAGTTATTTTAAGCAATGGTTCAGCATGACCTTTTGTTTTGTGGTAAAACGGCCTTATTTCTTAGTGTTTATACAGTTCTAGAAAAAGCCTTTGCCTAATTTTTCCCTTCAGTTGTATCAGCAAATATTACTACTACTACTAACATAAAAATATGATTCCCCAAAAGGGATTATTTTTTAACCTGAATTTGTGGGTTGTTGGTGAATCAGGAATGAACCACAGGAGATGAAAGTGGGAAAGGGGGCTAGTTTTTGGAGTCACCTTTATACTAAGATAATTTTTACCCAGATTGAATACATAGACATATTTTAGTTAAAAATCACACCCTTAAATAAACAAAGCTGTGTATAGAACTTTGAAGTGCTGACCAGCCCTTCCTAATACATTAATGTAAAAACTTGCAGTAACAGCTTAGATTTGAACAAAAGATACCTCTTTAGTCAGTTTAACCAGTTTACACTTGTTTTGAAATTTGGATTTCTTTATGTCTTGTGTTGGACTACTATGCGATAAATGACTGCATGGTAAGGCATAACTGTAAGGTCTAATTTAACTTAATGTCTTTCCTGCAGTAGGAGTAGAGTGAATTAGGGTGGTTGATTATGTTTATTTATTTTATTACTGGTGGTTGAGTTCACAGCATAACAGTTACAGTTAGCAATGAAACTACAGTATGCCATGCCTGGTGAAATGAGGCATATTTCAGAGAAAAATACTTCTGGAGCTGAAAGCCACAATATCTTTCTAAGACTATGTTCTCCCAGCCCTGTCCGGGGCTGTGTATAATTCCAGGAAATAACCCAACAAAGGTCAGAGAAAGCATTTATTTTGGCACGAAAGCAGGGGAACATGGCTTTGGGGCCAGCTGCCCTGATGTGCTTCCAAGCTGGTGAGAAGAATATCATGGGTGGCTGGCACGTACACCCAGCACCACTGCGAGTGGTGAGTCTGGACAGGCAGACTTCTTGATCTGAGCAGGACTTGGATGTAAGGGGCAGTATCTTCACTAGCTGAAAGCTTTGCTAGAGGTTAGATGATCCCCTCCTGAAACAAAGCTGTTGTGTGGAAGTTCCTGTAATAATTTGTTAATACATTGGCTTTTTAAATTACAATATTTCAAAATATTTCCTCTGGCTAACTGGTTAGCACTGCTAGGAAGAGTAAAAATCAGCATTTTTTTTTTCCAGATTTAAGGACTGTGTAATTTGTTCCTGAATTATTTTAAATTCTGCATCTACCTCTGTCTAAAAGACACATTTCAGCGATTTAATTCCACTAGAAAAATTGGCCTTTCAAAACTTTAATATTATTTATCTAGGACAGTAATAGTAATCACTGGGTTCCACTGCATAAAAATTACCAGGTAAGCACACAAACACTGTAGCTTCCTTTGCAAGAGGTGAGTAGGGTTAAGACAGTAAGGTCTGCTGTGCTAAAGAGGGGAAGAATTGCCTTTAGTTACCTGAGTGAATTAGTTTAGCTTTTTAAATGAAACTTGGGTACTTGGTAGTCAAGGAGGTTCAGTATATGAAAACTGTTGATTACAATTGTTTCAGTTCTTGGACCAGAATGACTGTTTCAATTCAGAGATTTATACATTAACAGTGTCTAATGACAAAATGCTTTGAAAGCCACAGTTGAGACATGACCCTAATGTGGGTAGTGTAGGTAGTGTAGGTAGTGTAGGGCAGTGTATCAAGTTCTTGCTAGTGCAGGGCCTGACTTGATGGAGAATGTCAGGAAATAAGAAGTCTGCAGGGTGTAGAGGAGCGAGCTCTTCTTCGAGAGGGTCTCTCTCATTTTTATTGTGTCTATGAAGATGAATGTGAGAGGAATATGAAACTGACATATGGCTGAAGGAAAAATGCAATGCCTGAAAAATGAATAAATTATTTCCTAAACATAGTGGAAAAGAGCTCCATTTTCATGTTTCAAATGTATGTTGCACATACACCACTCCTATTGGCAAGGTATAAGCAAGGGTATAACATAGATACCTGGGAGCCGTTCTGCAGAGGGAAATCAGCATTGTTAGTTTCTCTGAAAAAAAAACAAACCAAAATATAAAACCCAGTAAAACTAATGCCTGTAATCCTGAAGCTTTAATAGAGCTCAGTAATGCTGTCGACTGGAAAGCACAGTTATATTTATTTAAAATAAAGCCCACATGATAATGTGGTCTAAGAGAAGGAAATGAGCTTGTGTATTTCTCTATAGCATATAATTAAAATTATTCTTGCTTAATCTTAGAAGTAATAAAATTGTGTCTCCTTTGGTTTGGGGAAAGGTTTTGGGAAGGCAAAAATATGGAGCAGAATATAACTTTGTTCTTAATAGTTGACTCGTGGCATTAGAATTGTTCTGTTTACTTCTGCCTAGCTGGTTTCTGATAGCTGCCACTGGTAGGTGCATTGCTTTGTATTGTATTTGCATGATGCAGCCTCTCTCAAGCTTTACGAGGGCTGACAGGCATCACGACTGCTTGTCAGGGCACACGTCATGGTTGCCGGGTTTACAGGTGGTCCTAACACGAGGATGACGCCCGTCAGGCCACCCGCGGCTGGAGGCACAGCCGCACACCTTCACCCACCCGGATCCGTTTGGGTCTCCTGGGCCGCCGCTCCATGAATCCCACCCCTGAGCAAGGAGTGCAGCGTACTGCTATTTCCCCATCAGACTGTGTCCACATATCTTCTTAATACCTACATTTACTTGTATGCACTAACTTTATAAGACAGATTTTTTAAGTCACCTCTGCACTGTCCTGGCACCTACTTCTGCATATCTACAGTTTCTCCCTCCCTTTTCATTTAGTGTTAACAGGCAACAAGTATTTTTATTTGAGGGCAAAAGATGCAGTATGAGACAGTCACTGGGGCTTGAGCTTTGCTGACATAAATGAGTAGCTATTCCTTTTGCAGGCTGCTGTGCTACCTCTTAAGCACCGCTGTCAGAGCCGATTGTGTGACTATACTATACACTCCAGGCAATGTCAGCCCGGTTAAAAACATGAGAACAGCCAGGCTAGGTCAGGATGAAAGTCCACCCAGCTCTCACCCTACTGTGCATGATGAGTTTTGGATGGTTTGTGTAGGAAAAACAGCATAAGTACAAACAAACCTTCTGATGGACACACTCAGCTTATCCCCAGTCTGGGGTAGAGGGATTCTGCTGTGTGCATGCTGTTGTGTTGGGTAGCCCTGCCATTAATTTATTTAACTGCTTTTTGAACCCATTATCTTCCTGACCATCATAAAGTGTGGTTGTGCCCATAATTCATGTGTGTGGTATGCGAAGACATATTTTTCTTGACTGTTTTAAACACATTCCCTGCTGCTCCTCCTGCTTGGTGATATAACTCTTCAATAGTAGAAAATATTGAATAATCAATACTCAGATTCATGATTTTCTAGATCTCTATCATACCCCTGGGAGTTGTCTCTTTTCCAGGCTAAAGTGCAAGTCATTCCTAATACAGAGTCCCTTCTATTAAATCTTATCATCCTTGCCACATCTGCTGGTTCTACTGGTATTTTTGAGATGGTGGAGCAGGGAGACCATGCAGCGTCCAAAATGTGGAAGCACTCCAGCTTAGGCAGTAATTTTCCAGTGTTTTCTCTTCTATGTTTTGTGTTTTATACCATTTCAAGTAATCACTAATCCTCCTCTCTTTTTTTTTTTAAACTATTCATCCTTTTGATCTGTGCTGAGTGTTGAGCTAATATTTTGGAAGATTATCTATAGTTTCTCTAAACTGTTCTGAACAGTAAATTGGAACTCATTCTTGCCTACATATAGCTGGTTCTAATTTATCTTATGTGCATTATTTGCATTTATCAGTACTGAACTTTGCATATTTTTTCCTTACAGCTACCCAGTATCATCAAATCTTCATAGATGGCTTTGTATTTGGCCATCTTAGGTGGACTTTACATCACTGAAATCTCATGTGTTTGTGTGTATCTGTACAGCACAGCAGGTTTAAAAGCTTGCTGTTTCCATGGGAGGTGCTGCTGACCCCAGGAGCAGACCCCTAACTGCTCTCCTTGCTCTGGTGTGAAATTCTATAACTCTGGGACAGTTCAGTGTGCTGAAATGTTTCTGGGGCTGCAGTGTGCTGCAGTGGCTCAGAGGCTGGGGGAGATCTGTTAATATCCCTGAGCTAAATGAATAGTCACACCACATAAAGGTGTGCATACTGCTGCAATGTAATAGAGTACTAACACCTCCAACTGCCAGAACACTGAATACCCAAGGGAGAAGGGAAAGATGCTGCTGGATGGGGCACACTGTACCAATGACTTTGAAATATCGCTATTTCCCGAAGAACTGGCACACAGATCAGTTCCCTAACCCAGAGACTCTTTCATGGGACCCAGAAACTCTTTTGTGGAATGAAATTAAACTGATTCATCAGTGAGGTTGGGAGAGCTGGCCTCCCTTCCATGACAAGCTAAGCTACTGCTTACAGCTACTGCTGTGCTGAGTTGGCTAAACTGATAAAACAGTTTAATGCTGCCCAAAAGTGGTAGTTGTCTGTCCATCCCTCCATCCTCTTTTTCCCAAGTAGCACGGATACTTGTTGGACTTGCTTGTGACTTTACTTCATAATATTTAGCAAAAACTTGTTGCTACATAAAGGTCCTATGCTATGTTAACAGTTTTATTTACTTGTAGAAGAGCTGTTAGGTAGTGCACCAAAATCATTGTGAATTAAATTCATACAAATCAAAAATGAGCTTATAAGAAATCAACCAAAACTGCACAAATAAAGACTATTGGATACTAGAGAAATTCAGTATTGTATTAAATCTGGAGCACATTAAGTACCCTTTGGATTTACAGCTCTTGTAAGAAAGTAGATGTGCAGTACTTCTGGTGTGAAGGGTGCACAGCTTATTATTGTTTATCTTATGCAACTGAAAACTTAGGGACTGAAAGGACACCTTCCACTTTGCAGAGTAAAGTGTGACTTGTGCCATAAAGTCGAGCGTTTTCCCCTGTGGAAACACTGAGAAAGTCTGAAAGTTGAGCAGACGTTAACGTACAGTGTGGTCAACTGTTAGACCTGCCTGCTTTTGTGTGGGCTTTTACATTTCTTTTTAGGGAGTTGATTTATTTGATGTAAGACCTTATTTCAATACAATGTCCAATTCCTCCAAGCATCAAGTTCTTAAAAGCAAAGGTTACCCAAATGTATGGAATAAAACAGAGCTCTTTTATGAGTGTTAATACCATCACTCATCTTTGAAAAATAGCCACCCAATTTGAAGAAATAGGAGTGTCATGTGTAAGGCAGGTCACAGTAATACTGAATCACAAGTAGCCCTCCAGATACATTACATTTTTTTTTCTTTCTCAAAGGCTTTTCCAAACCATGGTTCAAAAAAAAAGTTATACCTAAAAATATAGCCAGTAGTAATTTAAAGGCCACATAGAGAGGTAGTCATATTGGCTTCTCTAATTTACCCTTTTCAAGCATATTGTTCCTTACTGAATGTCCACCCCTAGTGACCAATGTCTTGTTGCATCCTTAGAGATTCTCACCCCAATCCTGGGATCTCACTCTCCTGTCAACCTGCAGCACTTTGAAAAGGGGGAGCAGGCTCCTTCCAGCATCAGGGGATGGAGCTCTGTGCTTGAGCAGCAAGAAGTGATGCTCTGTGCCTGTTTTGTGTCCACTCTGGGCAATGCCGCTGGTGAGAAGTGTCCTGGACGACGCTCACGTACAGGCTCTGTGTTTGTGCTCAGTGGCCTTTGTATGTTCAGCAGTTTACATAAATCAGGATGAATTCTGAGCCTTGGAAAGAAAAATAAGAGCTCTGGAGACCTCTCTGTTGGAGCTGTGGTGAGAGAGATTTTCACAGTTCACTGTCTGCTATTTGCAGTTATTTTGAAACTTCTGGCATAGATCTTTCTGTGCAATTTATACACCTCAGAAACAAGCAGTGCAAAATAACTGTATGGGTGACATGTCTTTCACTTACATAAAAATCGATTGCTCTGTGAGGTCAAAAAGACAGGAATTGTGCAAAGAACCGTTCCCAGATGGATGTTCTGTTTTCAGTGAATGGGGGGAGGCCTTTATAGAGTGTTTGCAGAATCTGTTTATTCAGAGTCCTCTCTGTTTCCTGCTCCTTTCCTGGCCATGCCCATAGGGTGTTTCCCTGGAAGAGAGAGCAGCATTTCGCTTTACCGCAGCCTGCTCAGGCACCTTCCTTTCGTGATCAGCCTGTACCTCTGTGTTTGAGTGGTTCCCTGCTCTCCCCTCCTGCTCATTGTGTGACGGTCTCCTCTCCACCCTTCCAACATGTAGCTGTCGGGCAACACTGCTAGAGATGCATTCATTACTGCTCACTTTTTAAATTTTTAAATACCTTGCATGTGAGAATGAACATCTAAAAGCACGGCTGAAAGACAAAGCTTTCTTTAATCCACCATTGAATACATTTCTGCAAAAGATGCTATTGCTACCAAGAATATTGCTCTTTTCATTTCTGTATAATAATAACAATCCTATATTGTTTGCAGCTGATTTGCCAGTTTTTCTTCCTCGATGAAAAACTGCATGATTTCATATTTTGCCTACCTTGTTTATCCAGAGAGGTTGTATAAATTACATTCTTTTAATGCTCTACTATTTTAGATGAACTATGACCTTCAAACTCAAATGAAAGGATTTAGTCCAGATAAAGCAAATAAACACAACTTGGCAAACAAAAACAGTTGCAATGGGAATGTGAAAAGCAGAGCAGCAAAATCTTTTGGTCAAAATATGAGAATACTCATTCTTTAATTTACAATGGCCTCATTTAAACTGAGGTTTGTCCTTCTTGTGGTCATCCAGAGGCAGTGAAAAGGAGCAATGCTTTAGAAATATGTGGATCAGACAGACTGAGTCCACATCTGTTAGCCTCCTTTCCTAGCACACTGGCTTTGCTCTGTTTAGATTTCAGATTCCTAGCCATACTGTTATCTGTTCCTTTTGATAAACTCTGCAATGAGAGGAAATGTTTTTGCATAATTTTCAGGAGTCCTGTTTCCCATTTGAGATCTGAGAAATGGCTTCCAGCACCAAGACCCCTGGGAACTTTTTTTTTTCTGTGTGGAAGCAAGACAAGCATAATGAGTGCTCCCTGTGCAAATTCAATATTAGTTCTACACCTAAGGTCAAGCAAAAGTTAATGACCATTTTTTTTTTATGAGACAAATGGGAAACCGACATTGCATTTCATACTCCTGTCATTTTAAAAGAAAATAAAATGCCAGAGTTGATACTGAACTGATTCATAACACAGGGCACAAAAATTGAGAACACCCATACAAGAGCTGGAGAGAAACTGTCACCATTGTCACTTGTGGAACAGTTTGTTGCCCGATTTACAGGCGCCTCTGCTCTCCCGTGCTTGCTGTGCGCTCTTAGATGCAGAGGTGCTCAACAGTGCTGCGAGCAGGAGTCCCTCTTCAATAATTTTTGCATTTTCTTTGTTTCTTTAATTAGCTGATTTACTCAGCTGATTGCACAGCTGTCTGGGCAACACCCCCCCAAGGGCCTGCCAACTGTTTCAGAGATATGTAGGGTACTCAGTGAAGGGAAATCTGCACAGTAATTTGCATATATATATGCAGAAATAGTGGGAAAGAATAAGGAAGCTCCAAGGCAATTTCTGTGTTGCGAATAAAAGGAAACATGTTAAGGATGAGCTTAAAAACCTGTCTCTTTTCAGTAATTCCTGGGAAAAGATTACAATTTCACGGTAAATAAGGAACCAGTTCTCAGTTGGGCGGTTTTATTTCTGGGATCCTTGCTGTCTCTCGCATGCAGCTTTTCAGGATTTCAAGCATGTTCAGTGCTTGTTGTTCTGTTTTTATTCTCTTATTTGGAAATAGGACTTGAGAAATACAGACATATGCAGTGGGGACCTGATCTGGCTTAGAATGGTCCCCAAATCTGATGTCTGTAAGTATTTAATCTTTACTCATTTGCCTCCACATTCCTCAGCCCTACTGCCTTGCACAAGCTAGAGGATGCGGTGTTCAGTTTCCCCAGTAGTAGCAATATGAGCCATTCATTCTTTTTTCCACTCTGATAAATTAATAGGCATCAGCAAATATTATAACGCTGTCAGACAGCTCAGAGCTGCCATAGTAACCAGCCTCTCTGGAGCTCACTGTATAACCTCCACGAAGAATAACAAGGGGTATCGCAAGCCCCATTGTAGAGAATAATAATAAAGTTTTCAAAGATCATGAAATCGGCTTAGAAGCATGTGATTAAAAAATAAAAAAAAGAAATGCTTTTGTTGTTGTTTGCTTCTTACAAGTTTAATCCCAGAAACTTTAGTTTGTAAAGCAAGAAGAAAATAAAGGTGCTCTTGAAAAATTTGGCATTTAAGAAAGCTCACACTTCTGTCATTCTTCTTGGAGCTGGTGCCAGTCGACTGGTGCAGGTGGATTGAGGGGGCAGAGCCTATAACCATCCAGCAGGGAAAAAACCTTTTTCTGTTAATTTAATTGCATGGTAGTGAAAGGATTGAGGTCTTGCAGTGGGAGGCATTTGCCATTCTAGGACATGAGCAGGTTGAAGGACCTCAGTGAATAATGCATGAGCATCCTCATTGCCCAGGGAAGTGCTCCGAGACGGCCAGAGCAGCTCTCAGGGCCTGGCCTGTATTCGGGGCTGCTGTTTGGCACCAAAATGGTTAAGCGAGACAGCAGCCCTCCCTTGGCCATTTAAATAATGAGCTTTCAAAGCTAACACCCTATTAAGCCAAAGGGAGGAAGTTCACGCCTCTGTTGGAGTTATTGTTCTGGCGGGGCCGCTGCCGAGTCAGGCGCGAGATAGCGCCTGGGTTTGTGCTCGGCAGGTTATCTCTGCGGCCAGAGGGTAGGAAGAAGAAACCGCATTTATGTGAAAGGAAGAAAGGGAGGCAGCTGCACAATGAGGCCGGAGCCTCTGGGAAGGCTGCCGTGCGGCCGCTTCCATGGGCTGCCGCTTCCCAAGCCGCTTCCACGGGCCCTTACCTGGAAGATTCTGCCATTTTGAACAGAAAAAGAAATATTAAAAATAAACCAACGTGCATTGCATTTTGAGGTTCTTTTAGTTTTTAATCAGACGTAATTACTTCACCTTCACGTTCGGGAATATACAGACTCGTGCGTTTTAGGGGCGTATAAATAATCCTGAAGCCACCTCTTCCTGATGCGGCAGGATTCTCTGCGGGCAGAAGGAGGTGACTTCGTTATTTCTCTGCTGGTTTAATGGGCTTTCTTCTGTCCCTGCCCCAAATTTGGTTGCACACATCGAAAACAAAACGTTAACCCTAAACAGAAAACCCTTTCTTGAGAAAGACAGATGATTGCTTGATTCCTAAATTGCCACTCAGCATTGATTCTGCTGGTGCCTGGTGGAACCAGGCAGAGAAGAGATTATAAGGGAAATGCTGGATCGACCTCAGTTGCAGTCACATTTATTGTACATATTGTACATTGCAGGATTGTACATTTATTGTACACATTTATTGTACACGTTTATTTATTACAGAATCATGCATATTCCATTAGTGTTAAAATGGGTTACTTCTCCCCCGTAACAAACATCAAAAGAAATTAAACAAACTTTGCTGGTAAAAAGTGATAATCCCTTTGCACATAAATACTCAGTCTCCCTCCTAGAACTCCTAGGCTCCCTCCTAGTGTTTTCTCTACTCCAAGATTAGTTTTTTAGAAAAATCTTCCAGCAAATCCCCTCTCTGGTCCACAGGGGAGCGAGGAAATTAGATCAGATGATAGCCCTTATGATCCTTAAGTGACCATTAAAAATCAACATCCTGAATTCCCCAAGCTAATTTGCAAATGGACACATTTGAATTGCTCTTTAGCAAGCTAATGTGCTTTTTATGTCTTCACTTTCTTTCATTCATAGTGACCTTTTTTTTGTAGGTCAAAGGAAAAGCAATGCTGCAGATTAAAAAAGGCAATTTATTTATATTTATTTTTATCTTTTGTCTCAAGACTGGCTCCAACATAGCATTGGATTTGTGTAGGTCAGGTTAAACCTGCTTTGCCTTTCACTACTGTTGCAGTTTTGTAAGAAATGTTGAAATATTTCTATCCCAAGGACAAAAGCAGGGTTTCTGCTGGCAGAGAAGGAAGTATTTGGCCAACCTCCAAAATTCACAAGTTTTTTTAATGTACATTTTACAATTCTAAGGAACTGTCCCAGAATCAACACTTGCCTGGGAAATACTTTCCCATCCCACCCTAGAGTTCCGGTTAGTTTTCTTACAGTTCGATTTGCAACATCAAGCCTTTTTATTAAAAAATAAATAGCCAACTGGCAGTGGGAAATTAACCTTGAGTTCATTTATTTTATGTCTGAGCTTAGTACGAGTGCACAAAAGCAAGCTTAGCACGCTGTTAGGGCAGCACCTAGGCCACAGCCATGCGTTAGTTTCCTGAGCGAGCATTCAAGGGGATATTTGCAAGTTGTTCCTTGATTAGGAAGCACCCAGTGTACAGAAATACAGCAGTTTGTTTCCTAAAGATGTGTGTGAGAACCTATATAAACATAATTTTCAGGACTACATAGGAATATTAAAAAAAAAAAGTTATTTCTTCATTTTTATATTGAGTAGTCATATAAAAACCATGAAAATGTAATTAAGGATTTTTATCTGTCCCTGTGGTCACCTCTGTCTTCAAGGGAATATATTCTTGTGATGAAAAAAGATGTTTTTGATGGTGTGGCTCGTTATGTATTGCTCCCTGGGTGTAGTTAAAGAGTTCAAGTTGTGACCGATTCTTCTGTGTTTGGATAACAGACAGAGAGGATGTGGAAATGAAGGTGCTTGTGATGGACATTTCATGAAAAGAAAGCTGGTTCCACTCTCTCTCCCACAAGGGGACTGGGAGGACATCAGTGTGAGGTCTGGGATTTTCTTTTCTGTTTCTTTTTCCTTTAAGAAAATATTTACTGGTTCTTTTCTGCATTCCTTGCAAAGTCTAAACAACACTGAAGCCAAGGACAGCTGGGTTTGGATTATAAACTTTTCGGGCTTTTTTTTTAGTGTCGAGCTGTTGAATTGCTAATAAAAGCAGCTTCTTAATTTCTTTTTCTTGAGATATTCGTTTAGGCTAAGTCTGAACTGGGATGGTTTCTTCCTCAGTTTTAAAACCACTCCTGCCAACGTTTTCCCATACTGAGCTGCCTGGTAGCATTGCAGTCTGTCAACAGCTTCCCTTTCCATTGTGCAGAGTGAAAGATGTTTCTCTCCTGGGTGGCTCTTGCTTGTCCTTAGCATTTCCTCAAGGTCCTCAGCCCACCTGGGATGTGGGGCACTTGCCCAGCCACCCTCCTGGCTGCAGATATGGGTGCAGGGCTGCAAAAGTGGACCTTGGAGCAGGGGCCGTGCCCTGTTGCTCCATCATGGGCAAGGTCATCAGCATGGCTGTTGGCGAAGCGCCCGCCTGCCAGGGCTCCCAGCGCCGGGTGCTGGGCTCCTCATCCAGCACTGGAGCCTGCGGTCCCGCTCCCCAGCTTCCCGGGTGCTGCCTCCAAGCACTGTGATTAATAGCCAGCATTTGAAGGGATGTTTTGGACATCCGTGGCTAGAGCAAATTAATTATAGGAGAAACACGGAAACGGAGGGTTGGAGAAATGTTGCCTTTCTGCTGCCTCTTTAATGTAGCCACTGGCCCAAGAGATTTTTGTTGGCACAGACAGCTGATAGATGGGATTCGTTAATGCCTGCTGGTATTGCAGCACTGCTGTTTCACATCTGTCCTCCGGAGTAGGATTTGATGGGGGAGAGAGGTTGTTCAGGGAAAGCCCAACCTTGGATCAGTGTCACACCTAGGGCCACACGCAGCTTTTAAAGGTTTTAACTCTAGTTATTGCTTCGTTGAATCTGTACTTTTGTTAGCTATATGGGAGATGGGTTGTTATACTTTCTCATGTCACTGTCATATTTTGTTTCCCTCTAGCTTTAAATGCTGCTTTGATTTAACCCTTATTATAAATCCTTACTGTTCTAGCTACAAATTGACTGTGTTTTCAGCATTCACCTTGAACTTCAGAGGCTGGCTGGGAAAGAGAGGCCAGCAAACCCAATAATGAAGATTTATACAAAACTCTGTTCTGTTATGATAAAGCATTTAAGAAATTCCCTGAATGCAGAGAATGCATTCACAACACTGCATTCGCAAAACTGCACTGACAAATTGACTTTTAAAAAAGTTTTATAATTACATTTTAACTTTTTTTTTTCATAGCATAGCTGCATCCTTCAAGGGAGACAGGAAGAAGAGTATACTCTGTAGGGCATATCAGCAGAAATGCTGCAGAAAAAAGCACATCTCTATGCTTTACTTAGGGGCTCAAGCACAGTTTACAGTTGCATTTCTTAAAAGTTTGCTGGATGCTGTCAGAAGTTCAGGCTGACTTTGTCACGTCTTCAATGGGCTCAGAACATGTGTACAGTTCCCCAAAGCGAAATTTCATGCCCCAAGTGATATCTATAAGCATGGCGACAGTAACCCGGTTGCACAGGTGGAGCATCAGGCTGAGGGTGGAGGAGAACATCAGTGAAGATGGGTCAGACCTTCTCCTGCTAAGTGGACACCTGACCCATACAACAATCAAATCCTGGGCTGCCCCAGCTTGAGGGCAAAGCAGATGATATTTGTTGTGAAGCACAGTTTGCATGTGGTTTGGGGACCGCCTGAGAAAGATGGAGTGAACAAAAGAGGAGGTGAACACGAGTTAAGTCCTTTTGCCCACGCTCTTAAACTTCATTCCTTGAAGTGGCCAAGATGCGGATGGTCAAATTTCCCTTCAAATCATTCAATGATTTGAAATAATCAATAATATTTGAATACAATAGTTATAAGGAAGGTTGCTTCTCAGACTTTTTCTCAGATCTGACCTATCTATCCTCTCCTGCATCATGTTTCGGAGGACCCTGAGGGCTTACAGCCCCCCTTAGAACGCAGCAGACAGGCATGTTGAGTGGAGGGGGAAATACTGTGCAGCCTGAGTGGCTCTTCCGAATGCAGAAGTCTGATATGTTCCTCCAAAATAGGCCTTTTCTTTTATTTAGGTGTTTTCATAATGCTGGTGTAGACCCTTCCAGAGTTAATGTGTTTGAGCCAACTGTGGCAAAAATGGTATTAAACAGTGTTAACTGAGCTAAGTGACTGGTCTATCTTATTGTCCCAGTACTAAGTTACCTTCAACAGATTGTATTCTGCTAAGATTTATTTCTGGAGATGACTTTTATGGAAAATGATGCTCTTTGTTAAGACTGAGATGGCTTTGCTTACACACAATTTTCCAAGGCTGAAGTGTGGGATAAATCTGCTTATTTTGCTTAGTTCAAACTCAGCTTCCCCATTTTATGATGAAAGTAAAGGTATTTCTGCTCTATCCCTCTGTATGAGTGATCAGATATTGTTATAGCAGAAACGATTGGAATTTCCCTAAATTCTACTGTTTTATCAGGAATAAATTAGTAATAGGAATATAACTAGTTACTAAATTTATTTAGAAAATTTAACTACCTGGGAAAATGAGATATAGTTTTTGAAAATGAGGTATTTTTTGTCTGAAAACACTTAATGAGTTAATGAAAAAGCTAAAACTGGAACCATGTTTCCTGTACGGTAATCCTGCTTGAGCTAGGCTGGGCCATCCTACATTACATTTTCTTGTGATTTGAAGCTGCCTGCTTACAATATGTTCTCACTTTCTTTAAGCAATTCATCAAAATGAAGAAAACAGCAGTCAGGAAATAAGAGGGCTAGAAGAGCTCAAGGATACATCTGATACTCAGGTAAGTACATAAGATTAATAGCGTATCAGAGACTTTTTCAGATCTGCAAGTTGAAGGTTCTGCTTTCGACGGCTCTTCAGCATTGGGAAATGGATTTTCCTCCATGTCCTGAGTAGGGAGCTCATAGGAAGCAGAAAGCCTGCTGGATCTTGTCCTCTGTGGCTATTCATAATAAGATTGATGATCATTCTGGGAATTAATCCCATGATGTTGAAATTGGTCAGCATTCTTAAACTACCTCTGCTCTCTCTAGATAGTACGCATAGCATACGCCAGATGTGATATGTTTTAGGAGGCAAGGACATGTGACATTTTGATTTAATCTTAATCACTATAAGTAGGCATGCTATGAAATGAGGATACTTATCAGTCACTTGAGTGCAACCAACTTTTTTCTTTCCCTTCCTGACCCCATTTGCAACCAAAGCATGCTTTTAGATATAGCTGAGAAGAAATGTAGCTTTCATGAGTATTTTACTCTGGATTTTCTTACTATTTTGATTCTGCTAATCTTTTTGGATTAGTCTTCAGCTCATTTATGCACCCAAACTCTGCAAATACAGCAGTATTGCTCATTTTATTGGTACTGTTTGCCATTTTGAAAAATCAGTTTCTCCCAGTATTTGTTTCTTTCTTCTCTCTGTGCATACAACTCAGAGTTCCTGTCTCTGATTCCTCTTTTAACACCTTGACAGCTAAAATGTGGTAAGTGAGGAGGATTTGCATTAGTGTATATGAATGTGTCTGTTCTAATGGGTACCAGCAGATGCATACAGCCAAGGTAGCAGCACCTGTGTGTTCCTATGGCTAGACTGACTTGACCAGAAGCGTAGGCTCTTTGGTCTGCTCTTTGTTAGCAGACCTGGATGCAAGGGAGCTCCAAGAGTTCTGGGAGAAGGCTTGGGGTCCATGTGGATGTAAATGGATATTTCTAGCATTCCCTTCATAGTAAGTTGTTTGGAAAAGGCCTGCAGTTCTACTTTTTTAAAAATTTTCTTTTATTATTATTATTTCAAGTAGTTACAAATCAATTTTAAAAAAATGTAGAAGGAGTCCTAATCTATTAAAATTTTGTTACTCAGTTTTAATTCCCGATTCAATGCAGTGTGACAAAGAGATTTAATCCTCTTAGGTGTACGTTACAGACCCAAGGGGAATTTCTGACGTCACTAAAAAAGAAAAATCAGCTGTTTTCCTCTTTGTGTTCAGTATCTGCTTGCTTCTACATGATTGTTGTAGCTGTTGTTGTTTTTTTGAAAATACTTTTTCACAGTTATATTAAAATCTAAAAACAAGAATTATTATATGTGTGCTTCAAGCTAATAAGCCATCAACTAATAAGATTATATAGGCAGATTAGAGTGAAAAAATAAGACTTTATCATCAGGATACTGATTTGCTCATCTTTTGTTTGGCAGAAAACCGGCATCCAGAATTTGGAAGAATGTGAAACATATTTTAAATTAAACAATGATTAAATGTTAACAAGCTAACAAGTGTTCAAATGTGCAACTGCAGGGAGGGCAGCAGCATTAACGAAGTGGCTGCTCTAATTTGTTTGTCAGCCCTGTAAAATGACATCGTACAAACACTGAACACAATTTGCTTTAAATGTGTCAATGATTTTTTTTCTTTAGTGAGACCGCGCATGTGACTGGAGTAAAGCAAATGATTTTTCTAGACAGTGACATATGGTTTTTAGTCTTCTGGTTGATCAAAGGTGAAACTTGTAGTAATTATGTTGTTTTCAGCAGAAAGAGAAGGAGGTAGAGGTTCAGTAAAAAAAAAAAAAAAAAACTGTCCTATTAGCAGATGGGGAAGATTTGGAGCCTGTTCTGAATGTTGGCCATAGTATTAACTTATATTGGTGTTATGTGGCAAAAAAGGTGGAAATCTAGAGAAGAATCAGTGCAGGAGTATTTAAAAGGAACATGCAGTAAATAAGATGCTGTCCTGTCTGCCTAGGCATCCCTTATTTCACTTCTGTGTTACTTCCAGCATGTTAATGTATCAGTGCTATGGCCTTTCCAGAGGGAATATTTGCAGTAGATGTTCAGAAACAGAAAATGTGTTGTCAGCATTTTTGTTTTTACAAATCAATTAATTTACTTTTCTTCCCATTAAACCTTTTTATGCTGTTTTGAATATTGCATAAACATCTTTAATTATGGTAATTTTGTTCTGTGAATGGCAGTAAAGTCTTGCTATAAAACTTCTACATTCTTTAACCATTCATTAAATCAAAGCCAGATAAAATATGAGGCTTTATAATTTTACCCTTCAGATAAGTAATTACTTGCATCTCTGTCCGCATTCTTGGGTTACAGGAGTAAGCACTAACATTTGGGCATGCAGGATTTTGGACAGTGAGTGCCAGTGCAACATATAAATGCTAGTTGCCCCTTGCAGGTAGGGAGGCTTCTCATTCACCCTTCTCTTAGGAGCTTTAAAGGCATTGCTTGAGAGTTAGATTTATATTGACAAGTGAAAATGGCCAGTGATATGAAACTCCAACAACATCTTCCCAAGCAGCTTTTAGTGGCTGTCAGCAGTTAATTAATTAGCTGAACTGGTTAGTTTGTTACTTTACTTGGCAGAAAGATGTGTAATGAGAAAGCCAGCATAAATGATGAAATCAGAATTACATGTAAAGAACTCACTTTTTTTTGTTTTAGTTTTGAAAAAGAGTATTTAGCCTTTAGTATTTTAAGGGCATTATGTATTCCCAGAGGCAAGTTTTAAAAAGCCTGTACATTTTACTTGATAATAGCCTAGCTTTCCCAGGAGATTTTTAGTTGACCTTCTATCTTCCAGAAGTCCCACAAAATACATTTTTTAAATATTCTCTGCAATAGATGGGAGAAGAGGGGTGTTAAAAAGTAAGATTTCTTCTTGGTGATTATTTGAAACAGGGCAATGAGATTCTCTAATACAAGTGCTGAGTTGAATGAAGACCTGTTTTTTTTTTTTTTTGTTGGGATAATGGGATTGTGTCAGGAGCTGTTTGTTCCCTGAGGAGCTCAGCCATGTAGAAAACTGTAATACGTTCCCTCCTAACACACAGTGAAATAGGGAGATTGTATGTTTGAAAAGCCATCCTTCCCCAGGAGATTGCTTCCACTTGAGTCCACTGAAGGCAGTTGTTCAGTGTAGGTGAAAGGGGCCCCCAAAGTAGGCAGAAACTCGCAAGATTTAGGGTCTAAATCTTTATGGTCCCAAAGCCCTAACAAGTCACAGCAATTTGAATGCTCTTATCTGTGATGCCTGTGGGGATAACAAAGCACAGATGTTGATCTCTCTGCTGGCAGCATCAGTAAACTATGGAAAAGGCAGACTTGTGTCTAGCTGATGTCCCCAAGCAATCATAGTATTGCAAACATCTGTCCTCAGCCAAGTCTATGGTAGTTCCTAGACTCCCTATGTAAATTACTGGAGAAAAATAAAAGTTTTAGGAAACAATTTATCTGACCATTTTTGAATGTCTATTGTAAAGTGAAAAATATATTTTCACTTAGTACCTCTTTTTACTTTTGATTTCAAGAGGTTCTTCACAGCTAATTCACTGCAGTTCTCCAAATTTAGTAAGACTGATCTCCCACTGGTCTGTAGGTGATAGTGCTGGTGCTGTGGTTTACAAATCCCTGTCCTAGAGATGGAAAGTGCTGATCTTATAGAAAGTGTAAGGATCTTCAAATAAGGTGCTACTATTCCTTATTTGATCATGGATTTCTAACCCTTAAAACAGTGTTTATGTTTCTTAGGCAGCAGATGGAAAAGTTGGGTGCCTTGGAAGATTGGGGACTTGGTGTAGGAAATGCAAAGCACAGCACTCTTCACTTCCCTGGAGAAAATACCAGACTGTAGGATAGCCCGGATGGGCACCCTCCAGTCTCTAGCTGTTGTAGAAGGAGATGCTGAAAGTCAAAGGGAATGGAATGAGTTGCAAGAACCAACCTGACCTCAGTGGTCAGGACACTCATGGCTTTTGGTCCTGGCTTGCAAGAGGGTTTGTGGATCTTAGAGTAAATACTCATCGAGTAAAACTCAGAATGAGCGGGAAAAAAGAGAAGGGTGGAGAAAGTGAGGAAGAAAGTTTATTTGCAGATTGCCCTTCAAGTAATTTGGCAATGAGAGCCGCACCCTATCCCTGGCCCTGCCAGGACAGATGCCATTCCCATCAGGAAACATCTGGGCTAATAAAGGCCACTCAGTGTCAAGCAAGGTCTCAGTTACGCAAAGGCTGCATCCGTGATAAAATCGTGGTCAGTGATATTATCCTTGGATTTTGCAGTGAGCAATTTAGTCCTTGTCAGCTAACATGCGGAAGGATGGATGTGATATGTCTGTGTGCGAGCATGAATGTATCTTTACATACATGTGATTTTTATAAGATATCGGAGTTGAAGGTTACAACAAAACACTGACAACAGCAGTGTGTTAGTTATAAAAAATGTTCT